>CM035416.1:64966075-65158575 GCA_020310875.1 Ceratopteris richardii
AATGATTTGCATCATCACATAAAACCTATAAAGGCTGAGAAGTTGCCTCAATAGGACTAGCACTAGACTGTCCACTTGTAAAAAGAGGTATCAAAGTATCATGCATGCCTTTGGAGCTAACAGATGTCTCCTTTGTACATGAACGTAAAGGTTGAATAGCATCTTCCACAAAAACAACCACGACTACACAAAATGCATTTAGTTTGTTGATACATACGATAGCCTTTGCTTTTAGAACTATACCCAAAAAAAATACATTTTACTACTTTATCATCCAATTTCCTACGATGTCAGCTTGATATGCTTGATAATTATGTTAATGATATGTTGGTTGTTGGGAAGTCCTCAAAGGACTTGTCTCTCTTGAAGACAAAGTTGAATCAAAATTTTGACATGAAAGATTTGGGAGATGCTAAACATATTCTTGGCATGTGCATCACTTGTGATAGGAGTAAGAGATGCATGTACTTGTCTCAGAGTGAGTACATAACCAAAGTACTTCATAGATCCAATCTGCATGGTGGAAAGGCATTGGGTACAACATTGCCTACATTTGTGAAGATAAGCAAGGATGATTGTGCCAGGTATACTCAATAATCCACCCTCAAGTGACCGTAAATGATATATGATGCTCTAGGTTGTAAGGCACCAATTATGACAAGAAGCCATTGTGAGAGCTTGAACATTTGGGGAATCCTAACTTCCAAGTTAGATGATGCCTATGTGCAACCATTGATGGTAATAGATGATTTTTATGAGCCTATCCATTATGTTAGGTAGGACCTAAACTCCTGGGCCATTGGTTTGATATTCAAGGAGAAAATAAAAACCTTGTGGTGTTGCATAGTTTTCCCATAGAACCTTGATGGGAAGACTAAAGAGGGGGGTTTTCCCCCTTCTACAGGGTCTAAGGGGCCTATCCCTTGATGAAGAAACCACTCAAGAAGAAGACGAGAGCTTGTGCATGAAATTTGCAAGAAGCTCACATTAGAAAAAAGTCTCTAGGTGTGAAAGGCTTGTTTTTTTTAATAATATCCTCCTTATGTGACACTTTATCAAGTTTTGAATGACCAAAATTACAAAATTACAATCACATTTGGATATTATTTTGTGGATTTATCAAGAAGACTTTCTCATCTGGACAAAAACTATCTCGAAATGTATACAAATTTATAAGGATATAAAAGTTGTAAAAAAAATTATGTCACTACTATTGTTTGCAAGACATAGGTTGAATCCTACATGGATGCATATCAATGAATCCTAGTGAACAAGGAGGTAGCACTCATGTATAAGGAAGAGCTAAGCTATGTGGAAAGAGATCAATCCACAAACGGAAGTAAGCCCAAAGCTTTGTGAGAAACTTCAAACTTCTCCCTAGGCAGAGCCTTTGCGAAATGGTCTACAACATTATCTTGTGTGGGCACATAAGCCAAATTGATCTCTCTAGTAGAGAACCTCTCAATGACATAATGTTAATACACCTCAATGTGCTTTGTGTGAGCATGGAACACAGGGTTCCTCACAAATGCCAATGTGCTCTGACTGTCTGTAAAGATGGTGGTGGAAAAAGAGTGACCAACACCCAAATTAACTAAAAGGTGTCTGAGCCACACATGCTCAATAGTTGCTGTGAAGCTGCCCTATACTCACCCTTACAATTGGAGGTGGCCACAGTAGGCTCCTTCTCGCTCAACCAAGATATGCATGAGCTCTTGATATATTTAGGTAGTGATATGTGTGAGCACACTAGGACCGTCGGGGCACTTTTTTCGCTCTTTAGGAGGCTTTTTCTCCCTACTTGTATATACGCCTATTATCCTAATGGGCTACTTATCTTTGTGCATTCTCTTGGTAATACATTCAGTATTGTGTGTTGTGCTCTAAGCTTCTTCTTCTTCCTTGTGCTGTTTGCTTGCTTTTGCAGGCCTCAAAATCCAACAATTGGTATCAAAATAGGTTGCCACTTCATCTAGGGCATCGTTGATACCCCTCTGATCAAAGTCTCAAAATTACACAAAAATTGGTGAGCATACTCATGGTGATTAGCTGATCAAAACTGCTTTGCATTATGGTGTTGAAATCATGATCTGAGCTCGTTTCGACCTCGAAATGCATTATCGTAGTGTTTGTGTAGGCAATTTCATCTTTTTGTGCCAAAGATATATATAGATTTTGGTTCACCAATATAAGCATCTCAAAGTCTACTACAAGTTTAGCAGAACTCGACATGGTAGTTCTATTCAAGCTTTTGAGATACAATCATTTTTTTGCATCAGGGTATTTTAGTTAGTAGCCATGGCTGAAAGCAGTGATGTATTCCGTATGTTGGCTATTGAAGATAAGTTGGATGATACCAATTACCCATTATGGGCTTATATGATGCATCATGTATTGGTTGCAAAAGGACTATGGAATGTTGTGCAAGGTGCTGAAAAACATCCTATTACACCTGCAAACACAATTGGTGAAGGTGATGCAGACAATGTTGAAGATGGCGATATTCTTCATGTTCCTGTTCGTGTTGCAGTTCTTGCTACACATACTATATAGCAAATTTGTTGGGATGGTAGAGATTCTCATGCACATGCATTGATAGCCTTGTCTATCAAACATGCCATTATTCCTCACATTTGCTCTAGCAGAACAGCTAAGGATGCTTGGATACACTTACCACTTTATACCATCTGATAAAGGTAAAATATTTGAAGAAACAATTGATTTTTATTGATGAAGTCTTGCCTAACAGCTCACTTGTGTAGACTATTCTGAATGAACTTTCAAATTCATATAAGAGTTTTGCTTCTACTCTTCGCTTGATGATGAAAGGCAATCCAGATTCCTTAATATTTGAGGAGTTAGACTTTGTACTATTGTAGGAAGATCAATCTTAGCAAGGCCATTATGCATGTTGTAGATCAAGCTTTCTTGGCTAGTCAAAAGGGAAAAGTTAAATGGAGCTCTTCTACTACTAAGCAAAAATGTATTGATTCTACATAATCAAAGAAGGATGACAAAGATGAGAAAAAAATAGAAAGGTAGAAACTGTTTTGCAAATACTATAAAGGAAATAATCATGCCATAAAGAGTTCTCCAAAATTGGCTGCCAAAGAGGCAAGGAAGAAAGAGGCTTGAATGGTTGTTGTAGATGCCTCTACACCCAAAACAGAGTTTGCTAATCTTGTGTAAAATGAAGAATGGACATTTACCACTATTTATAGTTTTGACCCATCTTCTCATGAACAGTGTATGTGTGCAGTAGACTCAGATGTTTGGTACTTTGATAGTGGGGCAACCAAACATATTACCTCACAATGTAGTTTCTTCACTTCACGCAAGTCTGCCCCTGCAAGGAATACTATTTCATGCACCAACAAATCCTCTTATCCTATCATGGGAGTTGGTAAGATCATTTTGAATACTATCGATGGTAGTTCTTTTACATTGTCAGATACTTTATTTGAGCTAGGGATCAAGAAAAATCTATTATCAGTTTTAGAATTAGCCAAGATTGCCTTGATTGTGAAATTTGTTGATGAAAGATGTACAATTCATGATATCTCAAATGGCAACATCATTATTGCTTCTCGCATATTATGTTGTGAGCTGTATAAGCTCATAGATTATGCAAAATCTGTGAATGATTCAACATGTGCAGTTCAAGATTCTCAGGCTATGTCAGATGCAAAGCTTTGGCATGCACTCTTTGGTCATTTGAATTTTGCTAGTTTGCTACACCTGCAGAAATCTCAAATGGTGTCCTCTTTGCTCAAACTTGAGGCACCTGGTGAACATGTATGTGAAGCCTATTTTTTGGGCAAAATGTAGCATTCATCCTTCCAAAAAGATGGTTCAGTTCAAGCTATAAGAAATTGCAGCTTGTTCATAGTGATGTTTGTGGTATTATGCAAACACCCTCTTTTGGAAACTATTTTTACTTCATGATGTTCTTTGATGATTTTTCCAGGTATGCATGGATATATCCATTGAAAGCAAAGTCCAAAGTGTTTATGTGCTTCAAACAGTTTCTGGTTTTGGTTGAAAATGACAACATGTAAAATGGGAACCCTTCATTTTGAGCAGGGGGAATATATGTCTTCTAATTTTAATGCATTTCTAGCTAAATGTGGGGATAAAACATCAGTTTATAGTGCCGTTGTCGAGAAGAAGGAGGTCGGGCAGGAAGCCGACGCTGGGGTTGGATCAGGCCCTCATTGGTGCGCGCCGTTCCCGCTGTCCTGCGAGCGGCATCTGTGCTGGGCGCCTCGCCTATACTCTCTGGAGTGTGTGCGATCCTCGTAGGGCCCCCGACTCTCGGAAGTGACGAGATGAGCGTGTGTACGCGTGAGACCGTAGGCGTCGGGAAAGAGACAAATCCGATACAGCACTGATTCTCGGAATCGTTATGCGTACAAATCTCAATGATACAATAGAGATGAAACTGGAGTCCTCCAATAAATCTGAATCATACAGTGAAGCCCGCAACAGTGCGGGTCGATAATATGGAAATCCGCTACAGTGCGGAACAGGTGAATACAAATATAAGCCACCGCTACAGTGCGGATCAGCTGAATAAAGGATAGGCCTCTCGCTACACTGCGAAAAAGCGCTCTCGATCTTCGTCTTCTGGTCTTTGCGGTTGAATCTTTTCTTCACTTTTCTTCGGTCCAAGCTTTTCTTCAAGTCCTCACTTTGCAGCTCTTTACTTCAAAATCCATAGAAACCTCGAGAATAGATGCACCAAGAAGATCCACGAGGAGGGCGTAAAATCATTAATACTATCGAAATAAATCGAAAACAAATGAAAGGTCATAGATGAACATGATATCACTTCTCATGGTCATGATGGTTCTTAATAGTACACCATACACTTCAAGAAAGTTTGTGAAAAAAAAGGAAAACACTCATGACTAAGATCCATTATGAAGCATCTTGATTTCATTTCCTCATGTATTCCATTTTGTGCAAGTAAAACCCTTCGAAGAATTGAAATAACATAGTCATATTTAGGCTTTGGAAGTTTCAAGGTCTGAATAGGTTTTCTTCATGGTGTTTTTGTTGTATCTTCACCTTTATTTTTCTTGTGATTAATTTATCGCTTATGCTAAATGCATTCTGTGTGTCGTCTTCAACTTGTTAATTCCATGATCTAGAAGAGTCGTGATGTTACATTTCGGAGGATATCGAAACTATGCTCACAAGCTCAATGCAACGCATGATTTGGAAGGTTTATTAGATCAACAAAATAATTTTCTACAATCTGTATCATCACGCATTTCAAGACCTGCTTTACGAATTTACTTATGAGACCATGTTGAAGATATCCAATTTCCTAAACTTCTGCACTCTGATATAATGCTCCACAAGCCATCAATTACAAAATAAACTCTGGAAATTCTCATATTATTGACCAATCCGATATTTATGGACATATCACACTTCTGCATACCCCCCCTCTCTCTCTCTCTCTCGTTCCAGGTGTGTAGCCAAAATCTCCCGTCTCTCTCTCCTTATGCATCGGGTGCACCGCAATCTCTGTCCACACGAAGCTCTCCAGATTCTTTCTCCTCTTGCCCCATAGCACAGCGATCTCTGCGCCGCCATCACACCTCCTCTGAATTCTGCCGCTGCTGCGATTCTGGCCAACCATCTTTGGCTCTCTCTCTCTCCAGCAGTCATATATCTTTGGCTCTCTCTCTCTCCAGCAGTCATATATCTTCGAGTCTTTGCGCATATCTCTCTTCACCTCTCTCTTCAACTCTATGTGCAGCCACCCATATTACCTGAATCCTCAATTTCTCTATCCCACGTAGCGCCAACAAGAGCTCTTTCTCTCTCTACCGAATCTATAGCGCATATCTGCCTCGCTCAACAAGTGGTTTTTCTCTGCGGGTCAACCAAAATTTCTCTCTCCGCCAGGAACGGAACGTTAGTAGCTTCTCTTTTCTCTCTCCTCCGACATCTGTGCTACAGCTTGCAATATGTCCGCTTATCCTCTCTTTCACATGGTTTCTGTCGTCAACAGCTCTGCGCATCACATTGGTTCTGTCGTCAACAGCCGCGCGCATGGTCATGAACATCCCTCATATTTACCTCCTCCGAATTTATTGCTGTCAAGGTCTCAGAATTGGCATACCACGCGCGATCTCAAATAGCTAATGACCTCCACGAACCAGGCCGCCGACCTCCTTTCACTCACTCTCTCTCTCTCTTCTCTCTCTAATCTCTCTCTTTTCATCTGTGATTACTGTGTAGCACCGCCCCCTTCACCCCCCGATTCTACAAGGTCGACTGCATCTATCTCTCTTCTACTCTACATGCATTGATGAGTGCATCATGATTCTTCTCTCTCACTCTACATGTCGACGATCCTCCAGGTCATCTTCTCTATGGTGCAAAAGCTGGGCCGCTCTCTGTCTTATCTGCAACTCGACCATAGTCTAAGTCTCTCTGTCTATCTATCTACGTCGATCGAACCCGCAACAGTCGACGTCTCCATTCCTCTCTCCATCCGACATCGACAAAATCTTGCGCTAGGATTCTGAGCTACCGTCAATCTCTCTGTGTCGGTGCCCTTTGTCTGCATGCAATCAAGTCTTCACGTGTGCACATCTAGCAGCCATACATCTCTCTCTCATAGTCTCTTTCTACGTAGCCGCCATAACTAGATCTCTCTCTCTCTCTCGTCTGATTCTACTTGCCGTCTGTCGCACGCTGCCAATTAGACTCTCTGAACTACCTGCCCGCTGACTTACTCTCTCTCTATCTCCTCCCCACTATCTCTCTGGAGTCTGCAGTGCTGCACTCTCTCATCGTGCGTCTCTCCACCGCCTTTGCCTGCCAGCAGCACCGCCGACGACCCTTGTCTCTCTCTGTCAACTCTCTCTCTCTACTAATCATAACCCCTACACTTCTGCCGTAAGCGCTCTCTCTAGCCCATCAAGGAGGAGCTCAAATCCCTACGACATACCCATGACCATGGCAAATCAACAACATCTATGAACTTCTGAAAATATTTTTGGCTATTCTCTCTCTCTGTGTGTCCTCCTAACTTCATGGAGCTAATGAACATGAGCAAGAAATAATGAATAAGAGGAGGGTAAGAACCCATACCTGGAGAATAGATGCACCAAGAAGACCGAGGAGGAGAAGCAAATGAGGGTTGGCCTCGTATTTATAGGCTCCCTTACCCTTCTCCCCTACCCTTCTCTAGAAGTTTCCAACCGTCCTATCGACTTTCCAATTTCAGACGACCATGCATGTTCACTTACTATTCTTGGAATATCCCATCTCTTAATTTTATTTTTTTACTTTTCTCTCTTTTTTTATTTTAGTTTTGGTTTCACACTGTATATACAAATTAATTAATCTAAGGGTTTGACCTACGATAAACACCGATTTCAAGGGTCTAAGCTAAGGATTTTGGTCGGGTAAATTTGGGGTTTGCTCACATTTAACTCAAGCACATTAATCCAAGGGTTTATTTACAATTTGGACCTAAAATCCAAGGGTTTCCAAGGGTGCAAGTTCAGTTTTTCTAGGGTAAACCCGTAGGTTTTCATGGATTTCTAAGGGTCAAACCTACGGGTTTATGGATTCAAAAGCTAGCATCATGGGTATTTACAAATATACAAGCCTAATCAACAAGAATCACATGGTTTTGCATCTCCTAATCCATCAAATCGATCAAAACATGTACAATTTTTGCAACTTCCTCAGTGAAAATACCACACAAAACTCGTAAAACAATGAACTTTGAAAAAAAACAATGCATACTCCCTGCGGGATTTCATCCCGACATTCGCCTCCACTAAACCTGCACATCATCCCGATGGGCCAACCTGCAAGATCCGACAGAAGCGTATCAGGGTTCTTTTGAAATCTCTTTACACTTTTTATCTTTCTTTTCAAAACTTTAATCATGATCTCATGCAGTCATGCAATTTTTATAAAGATTAATATGAATTTTAGAAAATTAAGTAGATTCAAGCTTCACAAACATCATACTATGTTTCTGCGTCTGCAATCTGACAAGTAATCACATGAATAAATCGTTGGCTTTCTAGATCTTCTGTTTATTCAACTACTTCAGATCCAACTGCTCATTCTAAGTACTAGCACATACATATGTTTCTACTAACTCAATTTGTAGAATATACCTTGATTTCCACTATTTATCTCCTACTTGTCCAACTCTCCATTAGATCTCTTTCTTTTTCTTTTCCTTCTTCATTTTATTTTTCTTTTTCTCTTTATCTCAGCTCATCACTTCTTTTTATCTTTCATTTTCACAAATCGGCCTATGTCGAAATTGGGTGCGACTCATGGACTTGTCCACCCAGCCAAATTTACCCCACCTGTCTGTCGACCCGACATAGCGCTCGACATACACAACATCAGCCCTACATGAAATCGACGTCAGCTCGTGGTTCTGACCACCCGGCCAGAGTGACTCCACCTGCCTACAAACCCATGCAGGTGCATGACAACAAATAGGTCACTAAGTGTTCAAATATATCAGCATATACACGCACTCAGTTTAAGCATGCCATCACATTCCCAAGCTTTCACTCTCAAAATCTCTAGTCTGCTAACTGACTCCATTCATATAATTCCTAGTCACTCATGCTTCATGCAAACCCACAATAGATATTTGCTATCTTCATTCCACATAATTTTCATAAATCCATACATATCTTTATCGCACACATCAATGTAATGCATATGCTCTTTCAAAAAGAAAACAAATTTCAAATTGGAAACATTTCACCTGGTCATTTTAGTCCATCTTCATCCTTGATTGATCCAACTTTTCTTCATCTTCATAATCTATCATTCTTCATCAGTATCAGCATCCTTCAGTGTCATCAGTATCCTTCAATGTCATCAGTATCCTCCAATGTCATCATTATCCTCCAGCATCATCAGTATCCTCCAGTATCATCAGTATCCTCCAGTGTCATCAGTATCCTCCAATGTCATGAGTATCCTCCAGTGTCATCAGTATCCTCCAGTGTCATCAGTATCCTCCAATGTCATAAGTATCCTCCAGTGTCATCAGTATCCTCCAGTGTCATCAGTATCCTCCAGTGTCATGAGTATCCTCCAATGTCATCAGTATCCTCCAGTGTCATCAGTATCCTCCAACGTCATCATTATCCTCCAGCATCATCAGTATCCTCCAGTATCATCAGTATCCTCCAGTGTCATCAGTATCCTCCAGTGTCATCAGTATCCTCCAATGTCATCAATATCCTCCAGTGTCATCAGTATCCTCTAGTGTCATGAGTATCCTCCAGTGTCATGAGTATCCTCCAGTGTCATCAGCATCCTCCAGTTTCATCAGTATCCTCCAGTGTCATCAGTATCCTCTAGTGTCATCAGTATCCTCCAGTGTCATGAGTATCCTCCAGTGTCATCAGTATCCTCCAGTGTCATCAGTATCCTCCAGTGTCATCAGTATCCTCCAATGTCATCAGTATCCTCTAGTGTCATTAGTATCCTCCAGTGTCATCAGTATCCTCCAGTGTCATGAGTATCCTCCAGTGTCATCAGTATCCTCTAGTGTCATCAGTATCCTCCAGTGTCATGAGTATCCTCCAGTGTCATCAGTATCCTCCAGTGTCATCAGTATCCTCCAACATCATCAGTATCCTCCAGTGTCATCAATATCCTCCAGTGTCATCAGTATCATCATAATCATCATAATCATCATCAATCACCATAAACCATCAATCATCATTATTTTCATCATCGATCATCACCATCAATCATCATTATTTTCATCATCGATCATCACCATCAATCATGCGTTTTCATCAATCATCATCATGCATTTTCATCAATCACCATCATGCATTATCATCAATCTTTATCACTCAATAGCTCCTGATCATTCTCATGCGTTTTTATTATGATTCTACTTCTATCATCATTCAAGGTTTGCAAATATGTCTTGAAACGTTAGGTTTCTACTTCTTCTATTCTTCTTCAAACTCTTAGAAGTCTTTGAAGTTGTCTTTACACTTCCCTCGATTTGCTTGATAATATCATCAAGCAATTGTTTTTCCGCTTTGTTAACTTGTTTATTAGATTTTGTATCTTCTTGAATTTCTTCTTCACTCTTTTCTAGTTCAATCTGTTTGTCAAAGTTTAATTGGGATTGTAATTTCATAACTTTCTCTTGGTCAAATAGATTTTGATTAGCCAAAATTTGTGGATCAAATGACACATATATATCCTGGTCTTTCTTTGATCTGTCTTGCATTTCTCTATCAGATTCTCTTTTATGATCTAATTCCATTTGCTCTCTTAATATTTGCTCAATATTTTGTTTCTCGACCTTGATTTGTCTACCTTTGGTTCCTTCAGTAGGTTTCTCTTGACTCTCAATAGATAGTAGGCTCTTTTGTTCATCTGATCTATTATCTTCATGAATCTTTGGTTTCCATATCTTTTGAAATGACTTAGATCTAATTTTGGTCTCTTCAAAAGATTTCTTCATCCCACCTCTTCCTACATTCAAATGCAAAGGTGATCTATCTTGGTATCTACAAATTTTTCCCTCGTGCTCACTTACAAGTCTATGTCTACATGCACTCTCATATGCTATGTAGTCCCAGAACATATGTCCAAATTGATCGCACCAAAAGCAACGTATAGGTCTCTTCTCAACCCGACTTGATTTCCTAGGTATCACTCTAGGAGTGGGTCTTCTAAGACCTAAAGACTGTTTGTGTGCAGATATGCCTTGAACTTTTACCTCATGCTCATTATCACATTTCAATACTTGTAGGTCATTAACTTGGTTTAATGTCAACAGGTCAACCTTATTTCTCAATTTAGAAATCTTAGAATCAATTTCATTTTTTAGTTCTTTAATACTTATGCCCATTAGCTGGATAATGTCAGATATTGCTTTTATAGTCTGCATTAGGGTCATAATGATACCAAATTTTGATTTTATAGATTCATTTGTGTTAAATTCTATTTCTTTAATTCGCTCTTCATATCTCCTAAACTGTTCCTCAATCATTTTGTTCATTTTCGTTTTCCTCTTCTTATGGTCTAAACTAAGAACTAGATTCTTAATCTATGCGTCAATAGAAAAGTGCAAACCCTTATGATCAAAATTGATGCAAAAAGTGGATGATCAAAGTCAGGCAGTAAAACAGTCTTTCTCTTTAAAGTGTGTGGAATCAATGCAAATAATTCAAATAACTTAAAATGCTGGTACCTGGAAATCTCTGTCCGATGCCGAGGTTCTTCTCTGTCTTCTCAAGGAGTGGGTGTTGTGTCGAGGATCACCGGGCAACCGCCTCGCTTCACGTCGGGTTCAGAATTATCTCAAGCTCGTCAATTTAACGGTTTATTTACAATTTCAGCCTAAACTCCAAGGGTTTCCAAGGGTTCAAGTCCGATTTCACAATTTAGGGTTTTGCTCACAATTATATCAAGCTCATCAATTTAACGGTTTATTTACAATTTCGGCCTAAACTCCAAGGGTTTCCAAGGGTTCAAGTCCGGGTTTCATGGGGTAAACTCGTTTTCCAATCCGTTTCAAGGGTCAAACCTAAGGTTTTTATGGGTCTAATGTCAGTTTTTTATACACACGGGTCTAACATACATCTCAAACATGTTTCCGCATCACACAATCAATCAATCAAATCATGCACGAAATATACCCCTCTTTAGATCAAAACATCACACAAAGCGTCATAAAACAATGAACTTTTGAAAAAAAAACAATGCACACTCCCTGTGGGATTTCATCCCGACAGCGTAAGCACCACCTCCTTTACTTGTCAATCCACGGAGACGTGTGAAGACCACGAGCAAGTGAAGGCACAAGTGCGTGAGTGAAAGCACACAAACATGCACACACATACACACACACACACAAGGTAAGATCAAAGAGAGGAACAATAGAAAGCTTCGATTGCAAAAGAGTTCTCTTACACAAGCTCTATTCTCTAACAAGCCAACCTCAAAAATGAGCTCTCTAGCTCTTTTTATAGTTTTTGGACTAGTTTTGGCCTTGTCCAAACCTAGTGTCCGGCCTAGTTAAAAATTAGGTTCCAGAGCTTATTTGAGGGCTCAAACGAAGTCTAAAAATTATGAAAATTGGTAGGATAATACTTCTAATACTCCTCAAGCTCAAGGACTCCTCGGCTTGAACAAAATGGAGTTACAAAAATAGAAAATGGTATTTACAATGGTTTTTACTGATGAAAATCACTATTTTTGTAGGGGATTCTTCTGAAAATTTGACATGTACTTCTTGGAGCTCCCTGCTTGCTCCTTCTTCTTGTATGTCCACTTCTTTGATGCGCTTCCATGCTTTGTGCTTGACCTTGAGTTCCAACAATTGCCATACTTCTCAATTTTTCATTCAGATTACAAAGATGTTTTCTCTGAGCATGGTGCATCCTTTTTAGTGATTGAACATACTAATGTTATCTCTCTAAGTCTACTATATGCTCCCAAAACTGCATTGCATTTTCAGTTCACAATCGTGAGAATATTCATTTGAAGTCACCTATATCTCTGCATCTTCTACCTCATGAAAAGTCAAATCACATACATGATTTGATAAACTTATTTCTCTTAGTATGCTTAATCATTTTGGATGAAATAAATCCCAATAGGTTGCATTGCTTCCTACTTAGATTTCTCTAAAACCTCTCTAATCAATATTAATCAGAGAATGAGCATTGAGTGAAATATGCAAGCATTCATGACCAAAATAAAAAGTTTCTTGATGTTGACTATTGGTCAAACTAGTCTATTTTGATTCAACTTTTTGAGAGTGATCTTCCAAGTTACATAGGGTGTCTAATACATCCCTTGGCAAGATAAAAGGGCCCACTACATATCCTTGGAGTTTATTTGGTTGGTGTAGTGCAAAGTTTCTACAACACCACTTCATCTTCATCAAATACAAATCCTTCTCTTGAGAGTGGTCTCAGAGCAAGGTTGGACAACATGGCAGATTGATTTCCTTCATCAATTGAAAAAGTGGATAGAGGTAAATACTCATCTTGGTCTTTAAGGATGGAAGCTTATCTTCAAGGTAGGAATCTATATGCTTATATAGCTGGAGTGAAGTTATGCCAAGTTTCCGGAATAAAGGCCAACCTACACAAGAAGAGCAAGAAAGATTGAGCACATGGTGCTCCAAGGATGCACTTGCAAGGTCTTATCTCCTCAACTCTATCTCAAAATTTTTGTTGCCTCACATTAGAAGTTGTAAAACATCTTAGGAAGTGTGGAATGACTTGAAGCCTTCTTCTCTTCAAATACAAAGGCCAAGAAGCATCAAGTATCTATGGACTTTACAACTCTCAAGAAAGCTCCCAAACAAAATGTGACTGATTTTATCACAAAGAGCAAGGACATAGCAGATTAGTTGGGAAGCATTAGAGAGGTAATAGAAGAAGAGCAAACTCTAAGGCATGTCATCAATGTCTTAAAGGCACATGACAAGTGGGAAGCATTCACCATAGCTGTGGATCTATACATGGATATGCATGTACCAGATTTCAATACACTCATAGGACATCTGCTTACTCAAGAGGCCAAGCTTATCAAGAGGCCAAGCTTATCAAGAGGCCAAGCTTATCAAGAATGGAGAAGGTTCTAATGGTAATCAATCTTCTCCTTTGTATATTGATAAAATTAATTCCATAGAGAACAAAGGAAGAGGAAAGAAAGTGTATGATGAAGCACATACACATCAAGCTAACTATGCAGGTAGAGGAAGACATGGTAGAGGTAGAGGCAGAGGAGGAAGACAAGGTAAGGGGAGATCCCAAGACTCTAATCCCTGTTCTATTTGTGGATTAACTAATAACAACTAAAAATTGCTTTAGGAATTCTAGGAATCAAAGAGGCAGAGGCTAGAATAGAGGAAGTTATGGCTACTCTAGAGGAAGGACCAACAACTTCAATGGCTACCACAACAATTACAACCATTCAAACTTATGACAAGGCCTCAAGGAAAATCTGATGAGCATGTTTTCTACATAGATTCATGTTGTTCCAATCATGTGGTAGGAAATGTGGACCTCCTATCAGATTTAGAAGATCCAAAGAACAAGGATGTAGTGCAAACAGGTGATGATACAAGGCATCTGGTGGAGAAGATAGGAAATGTAAAAGCACCTGATAGAAACATCAACCTACTTAGCAAGGTACTCTATGTCCCTGCCATCACAAAGAAGTTGATAAGTGTAGGACAGATTGGGGAGAAAGGCCTACAACTTAGGCTCACAAAAGGAGGAGCATTTGTTGAAGATCCAAGTCAAGGATTTAGGAGAATTGCAAAGGGAGAAAAGACATGTAGATTGTTCACATTTGAATCGCAAGACAGTAGGAACATTGCTCTCTTTAATTATGGTAGTCAGACACTCATAGAATTGGAAGTATGGCACAAAGGGCTAGCACATATTGGTGAAAGATCATTAAAGCAAATTTGTAGGGACCAAAGTGTACTTGGACTCCCTAATCTATCAAAGCAACATAAGTGTAGTGCATGCCAATTTGGAAAGTATCATAGGTTACCATTCATGAAGAAAGGATATATGCATGGAGACCTCTTGGATTTCGTTCATATAGATGTATGGGGACCTAGCAAGGATGCTTCAATTTCTAGATCAAGGTATTATGTCTCCTGGGCTGTATAAGCTCAGAGACTATGAAAGATCTGTAAATGATTTGGCATGTGCAGTAAATGATTCTCAGGCTATGTCAGATGCAAAGCTTTGGCATGCACGCTTTGGTCATCTAAATTTTGCTAGTTTGCTATGCGTGCAGAAATCTGAAATGGTGTCCTCTTTTCCCAAACTTGAGGCACCTAGAAAACATGTTTGTGAAAGCTCTATTTTGGGCAAAATGCATCGTTTGTCCTTTCCAAAAGATGGTTCAGTTCGGGCTGCTCAGAAATTGCAGCTTGTACATAGTGACGTTTGTGGTCCTATGCAGACATCTTCTTTTGGGAATTATCTTTACTTCGTGACTTTCATCGATGCTTTTTCTAGGCATGCATGGGTATATCCATTGAAGGCAAAGTCCGAAGTGTTCATGTTCTTCAAATAGTTTTTGGTTTTGGCTAAAAAATCTGTCAGCATGTAAAATGGGCACCCTCCGTTCTGATCAAGGGGGGGAATATATGTCTTCTGATTTTAATACATTTCTGGCTGAACATGGGATAAAGCACCAGTGTACAGTGCCATATACACCTCAACAGAATGGAGTTGTAGAACAAAAGAACAGGTCACTCATGGAGATGGCGAGGTGTATGGTCAAGAGTCAAGCTTTACCACATAGTTTCTGGCTTGAGGCTGTCATGTGTGCAGCATATGTACTGAACAGATGTCCCACTAAAGTGTTGCAGTCTATCACTCCATATGAGGCTTGGCATGACCGCAAGCCATCTGTTGCTCATCTGCATGTTTTTGGTTGTTTGGCATATGCATTAGTGCTTGAACAATATCGCAGAAAATTGGATGATAAAGCAGTAAAATGTATTTTTGTTGGGTACAGTTCTAAAAGTAAAGGCTATCGTCTGTATCATCCACATAATAAATGCATTTTGGTTAGCCGTGATGTTGTTTTTGTGGAATATGTTATTCAGCCATTGCTTTCATGTACTAAGGAGACATCTGTTAGCTCCAAAGACATGTATGATACTTTGCTGCCTCTTTTTACAGGTGGACAGTTTAGTGCCGGTCCTAATGAGGCAACTTCTCAGCTTTGCAGGTTTCATGTGATGATGCAGATAATTCCATTTCTGCTGCAGATGTACATGATGCACTTATTGATGTGAGAGCTCATATTGAGCAGGCAAGAACTATGCCAAAATGGTTGGTGCAGACCTTGTGTGATAGCAAATTAGATGCACCTCTGTCATATCGTACTCATTCAGGCTTTCATAGTGCCTCTTTTGCATCAGATTGCTATGCTATGGCTGCATCTAGTCTCTATGATGAGACTGAGCCTGTTTCGTTTGATGAAGCACAAAATTCAAAAAATTGGATGGATGCTATGCAATCTGAATATGATGCTATAATGAAGAATGGTACTTGGTCTTTATGTGACTTGCCTCCTGGCAAGAAGGCCATTGGCACTAAGTGGGTATACAAGCTGAAGCGTAAACCTGATGGTACAATTGACAGGTATAAGGCTAGGCTTGTTGCAAACGGTTATGCACAAGAAAGAGGCATTGATTTTGATGAGACCTTTGCACTTACATGTCATATGACTACTGTTTGGAGTATCTGTGCACTTGCAGCTCATCATGGTTGGAATGTACATCAGTTGGACATTGAAACAACATTTCTGGATTGTGACTTGCATGAGGAAGTGTATCTTTTTCAACCTCGTGGCTTTGTGCAAATAGGGCATGAAAACCAGGTGTGCAGGATAAAGAAGGCATTATATGGTTTAAAGCAAGCACCACGTGCTTGGTATGAGAAGATACATGACTATCTGATTGCACATCGTTTTGAGAACAGTCCAACTGAAAGTACCTTATATGTTAAGCGTGCTAATGATGTGCTTCTAATCATTGTTGTCTATGTTGATGACATGCTGCTCACTGGTCCTATTGAGAAGCATATTGCTAATTTTAAGGCTGATTTGCATGCCTCATTTAAGATGTCTGATTTGGGGCATTTGCATCACTATTTGGGCATTCAGTTTATGCAAGTTGATGGTGGAATGGCTTTGTGTCAAACGAAATACATTGACACATTATTGCAGCATTTTGGCCTTGAAGACTGTAAGCCTATTGCCACTCCTATGGAGACAGGTTTACGATTGAGTCTTCATGATGCTGGAGATGCATTTGATGATGTTCTCTATCAGCAGGCTGTTGGATGCTTGATTTACTTATGCATTACTCAGCCAGATATTCAGTTTGCTATCTCACAGATGAGCAAATTTATGCATTGCCCAGGAGTCAAGCATTAGCAAGCGGTTAAGCGCATCTTTCGCTACTTGAGTGGTACTCGGCTACTTGGGTTGTTTTATCCCAAGGGGGGATCACTATCGCCAGATTTGCATGCTTTTTTTGATTCTGATTGGGCTGGTTGCTATGACACTTGTGTGTCCACTAGTGGCTTTTGCTTCATGCTTGGTAGCTCATGTATATCTTGGTTGAGCAAGAAGAAGCCTACTGTGGCCACGTCTAGTTGTGAGGCTGAGTATAGGGCAGCTTTCACAGCTATTGTTGAGTGTGTGTGGCTTAGACACCTTATGGTTGATTTGGGTGTTGGTTAGTCTTCTACCACCACCATCTTCACTGATAGTCAAAGCGCATTGGCAGTTGCGAGAGGTTCTCTGCTGGGGAGATCAGCTTGGCATATGTTCCCACGCAGGAGAACATTGCATACCTTTTCACGAAGGCTCCGCCTAGGGAGAAGTTTGAAGCTTTCTGCAAAGCTTTGGGCTGAATTCCTTTTGTGGAGTGATTTCCACATAGCTTGGCACTTCCTTATACATGAGTGCCAACTACTTTTTCACCGCATCACTCCCAGGGGGGATTTGTTGATATATTTAGGTAGTGATGTGAGTGAACACACTAGGACCACCGGGGCACTTTTTTCCCTCTTTAGGAGGTTTTTTTCCCCCGGCTTGTATATACGCCTATTGCCCTAATAGGCTACTTATCTTTGTACATTCTCTAGTAATACATTCAGCATTGTGTGTTGTGCTCCAAGCTTCTTCTTCTTCCTTGTGCTATTCACGTGCTTCCTCAGACGTCTAACTCCAACATACTCTTCACAACCATACTTCTCCGTTTTTTAGTAAGATTGCAGAGATGATTTCTCTTAGCATGGTGCATCATTTTCAGTGATTAAACACGATAAAGTTATCTCTCTAAGTCTACTATATACTGCCAAAATTTCATTGCATTTGGAGTTCGCAATCATGAGACATAATCATTTGAAATGAGTTATATCTCTACATCTTCTACCTCCTAAAAAGTCGGGATTACATACCTGATTTGCTAAACTTAATTCTCTTAGTATGCTTAATATCTTGGATGAAATAACTCCCAATAGGTTGCATTGCTTCCTAATTAGATTCCTCTAAAAGCTCTCTAGTCAATTGTAATCAAAGAATGAGCACGGAGTGAAATACTCAAGCATTCATGAACAAAATAGAAAGTTTCTTCATACTGACTATTGGTCAAACTAGTCTATTTTGATTCAACATTTTGAGAGTGATCTTCGAAGGTACATAGGGTTTCTAATACATCCCTTGGCAAGCTAAAATGGCCCACTACATATCCCTAGATTTCATTTGGCTCGTGTAGTGCAAAGTTTCTGCATCACCACTTCATCTTCATCAAATACAAATCCTTCTCTTTGTTGGAGCAAGACTATGACAAGCCTAAGTATTGGCTTGAGTCATCAAAAGGCTTAGAAACTTGAAGAAAATTTCTACTTCTTCTAGAGTTCACTTGTGAACTCCCTCTTGTAATTTTTTAATCTTTATTTGATGTAAAAGTAAAGGGAATCTAAATTAGTTGAGTCCACTTGATAAAAAAGGGAAAGAAAAGCCACGAATTTGTGATTGGAGGTAGTTTGAGAATAAAATCAATCACTAATAGATTGGAGAGTGATTGTAGGAAGTTAGGCTCCCAAGATCAACTATAAATACATGGTAGTTTTAGTTGTGGTTATGAGAAGTCCTCCAAGAGCTGAGCTTTATGCCATATCAAGGTGTGGTTTCAAGGCACAAATATGTATCAGTAAGTCCATTGTATTGTACATTAATATAAATTCATTTTCATGATCATTTGAGTTCATATCTTCATGTTCTTGTGAAGTGTACTGTTCACTGCCATATCTCTCAGTTTTCTCCGTCAGGTTGCAGAGATGATTACTCTAATCTTGGTGCATCATTTTCAGTGATTCAATTTGGCAACGTTAGCTCTCTAAGTCGACTATATGCTCACCAATTTGCATTGTATTTGGATGTTTCAGTCTTCAGTTATGATCATTTGAAGTCAACTTTCTCACCTCATTTTCTTCTTCTCTACCAACACTCTCTCAGAACAGTCATTATGCCAGAGTTGTTTCTCAGTGTGTACTTCACCATTTTTCATGCTTTAAAGCTTTTTGGAATCCTCATACTATCTTGTATATGCCTACAGATTTTCATGAGCAGTGGATTCTTTAATAATGAGATATCTCTATTTTACTGTGCACGGGTCTATGAACTATTGCAGCCTAGGAAAATCGAGGTCATCCTATCACTTGCTAAACTTCTTTCTCCTTGTGTAATCCATCATTTTTGTTGAAATAACTCTTTATTGTTAGCTTGTTAAGCTAGTTAGCATTCCCGAAAAGGAATTAAGTTAATTGCTACTGTGTCCAGAGAATTCTTCAAAACTTTGGACACATGTATGAACATAAATAGCAAGTTTTTGGCTCTTGAATCTACTCCAACTTATCTGTTTTGAAACAATGTTTTGAGACTGATCTTCCAAGGTACATAGGGTGTCTAATACATGCTTTGGCAAGCTAAAAGGGCCCACCACATATCTCTAGAGTCCATTTGGCTGGTGTAGTGTAAAGTTTTTGCAGCACCACTTCATCTTCATCAACTACAAATCCATCTCATAGTGGTATTAGAGCAAGGTTGGACAACATGGCAGATGGATTTCCTTCATCAATTGACAAATTGGGTAGAAGTAACTAACCATCCTGGTCATTAGGGATGGAAGCTTATCTTTAAGGAAGGAATTTATATGGTTATATAGCTGGAGATGAAGTTATGCCAAGTTTCAGGAACAAAAGTCAACCAACACAAGAAGAGCAAGAAAGATTGAGAACATAGTGCTCCAAGGATGCACTTGCAAGGTCTTATTTCCTCAACTCTATCTCAGATTTTTTGTTCCCTCACATTAGAAGTTGTAAAACATCTCAGATAGTGTGGAATGCACTTAAAGCTTTCTTCTCTTGAAGTACAAAGGCCAGGAAGCATCAACTATGGCTAGACTTCACAACTCTCAAGAAAGCTCCCAAACAAAATGTGACTGATTTTGTCACAAAGCCCAAGGACATAGCAGATTAGTTGGGAAGCATTGGAGAGGTAATAGATGAAGAACAAATTGTAAGGCAAGTTATCAATGGCTTGAAGGCAGATGAAAAGTGGGAAGCATTCACCACAACTATGGATCTATACATGGATATGCATGTACCAGATTTCAACACACTCATAGGATAACTATGTACTCAAGAGGCCAACTATGTAGGTAGAGGAAGACATGGTAGAGGTAGAGGTAGAGGAGGAAGACAAGGTAGGGGAAGATACCAAGACTCTAATTCATGCTCTATTTGTGGATTAACTAATCATACAACTAAAAGTTGCTTTAGAAATTCTAGGAATCAAAGAGGGAGAGGCTACAATAGAGGAATTTATGGCTACTCAAGAGGAAGGTTCAACAGTTACCATGACAACCACAACAGTTACAACCATTCAAACTATCAAGTAGGAAATAGGGGATGAAGAGACTTCAATAACTACACAAAAGACTCAAATCAAGAGGACTCATTGCTAATCATGAATATGGCCATGCCACAAGGTAAATCTGATGAGCATGTTTTCTACATAGATTCAGGTTGTTCAAATCATGTAGCAGGAAATGTGGCCCTCCTATCAGATTTAGAAGATCCAAGGAACAAGCATGAGGTACAAACAGGAGATGATACAAGACACCTTGGGGAGAAAATAGGAAATGTCAAAGCACCTAATGGAAACATAAAATTACTCAGTAAGGTACTCTATGTCCCTACCATTACAAAGAATTTGATAAGTGTTGGGCAGATAGTAGAGAAAGGGTTGCAAGTCAGGTTCACAAAAGCAGGAGCATTGGTTGAAGATCCAAGTCAAGGATTCAAGAGAATCGCAAAAGGTGAAAAGACAGGTAGATTGTTCACATTTGAATTACAAGACACTAGAAACATTGCTCTCTTTAATTATGGTAGTAAGACACTTACAGATTTGGAAGTATGGCACAAAAGGTTAGCACATATTGGTGAAAGATCATTAAAGAAAATTTGTAGGGACCAAAGTGTACTTGGACTTCCTAACTTGTCAAAACAACATATGATTTATAAGTGTAGTGCATGTCTGTGAAAGTCTCACAGGTTACCATTCATGAAGAAAGGATATATGCATGGAGATCTCTTGGAGTTGGTTCATACATATGTATGAGAACCTAGCAAGGATGCTTCAATATCTGGATCAAGGTATTATGTATCCTTCATTGATGATTGCACTAGGTGGACTATATTATACTTTATGAAAAACAAAGATGAAGTCTTTTCATGATTCAAAATATATTTGGCTCTTGTGGAGAATCAAATAGGTAAAAGACTAAAAAGGCTAATGTCAGATGGAGGGGGAGAATACTTCTCCCATGAATTTGACTCCTTTCTTCAAGAAAGAGGAATCAAAAGAGAGATCACTACAAGGTACACTCCTCAGCAAAATGGAGTGGCAGAAAGAAGGAATAGGACAATTGTTGAAGCTGCAAGGTCTATGCGAAATGAAAAGTACTTACCTAATTACTTATGGGTTGAGGCTATATCGACAGCCACTTATTTGATTAACAAGTTATCTTCAAAATCACTTGATGGCATGACACCATATAAGGCTTGGAATGGAACAAGACCAAGCTTGGATCATTGTAAGATTTCTGGATGTGTTGCTTTTGCTCATGTTCCTTCACAAGTTAGAGGCAAGATGGATCCCAAAGCAGAAAGGTGTGTATTCGTTGGATATGACAACAATCAAAAGAACTACAGATTATACAACCCAACAACCAAAGGATTCTTGGTGAGTAGAGATGTAGTATTTGATGAGAATAGTTCTTGGTATGAAGATTCATGTAGAAGGGTCAACCTACCTTATGATCTTGATGAAGATTTTCCAAAACATGTTAAGGATAATTCTTCTAAAGTTGAAGAGCAGGATACCTCAGAAGATGATGAAGCAACTCAATATGAAAAAAATCAAAATGTGGAAGATTAAAGGTAAAGCAAAAATGCAAGAACTTGGACACGCGGCAGAATCATCACATCATGGACTAAGAAGGTCCATGAGGGAGAAAAGGAAGTCAGAAAGGTATGGGTTTGATACTTCTCTAAACACTAAACATTCAATCTATCTAGCACAGGACATAAATCAAGAGGAACCTTCAACATTTGAGGAAGAAAAGAAGAAATCAGAATGAAGGCATGCAATGGAAGAAGAAGTTGAAGCTCTTGAGGAGAATAACACTTGGGAGTTGGTTCCCAAGTATCCATCAATGAAAGTGATAGGCTCAAGGTGGATCTACAAATTGAAGAAGAACTCAAATGGCTCCATTAATAGGTATAAGGCAAGGCTTGTGGCAAAAGGCTTTGCACAAACTCAAGAAATTGATTATGAGGAGACCTTCTCTCCTGTGGCAAAGATGCCTACTATTAGGGTTTTGCTTAGTATTGCCTCTTCCAAGAATTGGAAGATACTTCAATTGGATGTAAAAAATGCATTTCTTAATGGATGGATAACATAAGAGGTATATATGTCACAACCACCTGGTTTTGAGAATCACATATATCTTGATTATGTGTGTAAACGTAATAAAGATTTATATGGACTCAAACAAGCCCCAAGGGCTTGGAATCACAGGCTTTTCTCATTCTTATAGGACAAAGGATTTCAACCTAGCAAGGCAAATCCATCACTATTCATAAAAAGGAGTGACTCTGAAGTCATCTATTTGTGTGTGTGTGTAGATGATATTATACTTAGAGGAAATGATACAGATGGCATGAAGAGAAACAAAGAACAT
This sequence comes from Ceratopteris richardii, assembly GCA_020310875.1. NCBI lineage: Eukaryota > Viridiplantae > Streptophyta > Polypodiopsida > Polypodiales > Pteridaceae > Ceratopteris > Ceratopteris richardii. Next base: position 64,988,928 of record CM035416.1, read on the forward strand.
ATGAGAGAAGAATTCAAGATAAGTGATTTGGGTTCACTTACCTACTTCCTAGGGTTGGAAGTTTTTTCTATAAAGATCATGGTTTGTTTCTTACTCAAAGAAAGTACATTAAAGACATGCTGGCAAAATTCAAGATGCAAGCTTGTAGGATTGCAGGTACTCCAATGGAGGTTAATCATAAATTGAGCTCACATGAAGGTGAACTCATAGAAGATGTGACAGGTTATCACAACCTTGTGGGTAGTTTGAACTATGCCACATTGACAAGGGTTGATATAAGTTATAGTGTGAGTGTGCTAAGTCAATTTATGCACACACCCAGGAAACCTCACATGAAAGTTGCCAAGATACTTAGATGTCTCAAAGGGACCATGAGTGAGGGGTTATATTACCCTTATGTATCTGATTTAAGTTTGAAATTGTTCTCTAATGCAGATTGGGCTGGCTCCAAGGAAGACAGAAGGAGCACCTCAGGTTATCTTACCTTTGGAAGTTCAAAACTTGTTTCATGGTCATCCAAGAAGCAACCCACAGTTGCTCTCTCTTCTACTAAAGCTGAATACAAATGTCTTGCCATAGCTACTCAAGAAGCTGTGGATGGACACTATTCACAGATCTTGGATTGGAATTTGGCACTCCAACTATTTTTGGTGACAATATGAGCTCTATTCACTTAGTTGCTAATCTAATTTTTCATGCAAGGACTAAACATATTGAAGTTCATTATCACTATGTAAGAGAGAAGATTGTGAGCAAGGAGATTCAAATATCATATGTGTCCACTCATCAACAGTATGCAGATATTCTAACCAAAGCATTGGATGGTACAAAGCTTTGTAAATTCAAGGCTATGATAGGTTTCCAGGTAATCTTGGAGGATTGAAGACCTCAAGCATACTTGGCTTGAGGGGGAGCTATTGGAACAAGTCTATGACAAGCCTAAGTATTTTCTTGAGTCATCAAAAGGCTTAGAAACTTGAAGGAATGTCCACTCCTTCTAGAGTTCACTTGTGAACTCCCTCTTGTAATTTTTTAGTCTTTACTTGATGTAAAAGTAAAGGGAATCTAAAGTGGTTGAGTGCACTTGATCAAAAAGGGAAAGAAAATCCACGAATTCATGATTGAAGGTAGTTGGAGAATCAAATCAATCACTAATAGATTGGAAAGTGATTGTAGGAAGTTAGACTCCCAAGATCAACTATAAATACATGGTAGTTTTAGTCGTGGTTATGAGGAGACCTCCAAGAGCTGAGCTTAATGCCATATCAAGGTGTGGCTTCAAGGCACACATATGTATCAGTAAGTCCATTGTATTGTAAAATCAATATACTTTCATTTTCATGATCATTTGAGTTCATATCTTCATGTTCTTGTGAAGTGTATTGTTCACTGCCATATCTCTCAGTTTTCTCAATCAGATTGCAAAGATGATTACTCTAATCTCGGTGCATCATTTGCACTGATTCAATTTGGTAACGTTAGCTCTCTAATTCTAATATATTCTCACCAATTTGCATTTTATTTGGATGTTTCAATCTTTAGTTATGATCATTTGAAGTTAACTTTGTCACCTCATTTTCTTCTTCTCTGCCACCACTCTCTCAAAATAGTCATTATGTCAGAGCTGTTTCTCAATGTGTACTTCACTATTTTTCATGATTTAAAGCTTTTTGGAATCCTCTTACTATCTAGTATATGTCTACAAAGTTTCATCAAAATTGGATTCTTTAATTATAAGATATATCTATTTCAGTGCACAAGGGTCTGTGAACTATTGCAGTCCAGGAAAATCGGGGTCATGCTATCACTTGCTAAACTTCTTTCTCCTTGTGTAATCCATCATTTTTGTTGAAATTACTCTTGATTTTTAGCTTACTAAGCTAATACAAGTTCCCCAAAAGGAATTAATTTAATTGCTGTTGTGGACAAAGAATTGTTCAAAACTTTGGACATGTGTATGAACATAAAGAGCAAGTTTTTGGCTCTTGAATCTACTCCAATGTATCTGTTTTGATTCAACTTTTTGATAGTGATCTTCCAAGGTACATAGGGTGTCTAATAAATCTAAATGGGCCCACCACATATCTCTAGAGTCCATTTGGCTCGTGTAGTGCAAAGTTTTTGCAACACCACTTCAACTTTCATCAACTACAAATCCATCTCTTCACACTCTTCACAGTAATGTGTAATGTTTCTTTCTCCCCATGATAGGATGAATGACTATGTAAAATCATTTAAATTCACTTGGAATAATGCTCTTTGTGAAGCATTCATGGAGTCCAAACCCATTAAAATGTAACAATTGATCTAAGGATGATCAAACCTTCTTTCCCTTATTAATGAGATCAACCTGCCTATCATTGTCTATGGTAATCGAACACAGGTCTTTCCAAAGCTCCCATTTTCCATCATCTTGACTATTCACATATCTTTTAAAGAGGCATCTTGACTTCTTCCCAATCATTAAAACTTGTTGTAAAGTCTCTTGAGACTACCATAGTTCTTAACAACTAAAGATACATGACTGCGATGGTAACCAATAGAATTAAGAAGATCTTCTATTTTTTGGATTGTTATTGTAGCTTCAAAATCCTATCAAAGATCCTCATGAATGTGTGCAAAGTACAAAAGTGAACACTGACCAATGGAAATGGAATAATGGGGTTCCAATCATTGGTTGTTTCTTCACAATTCCATTCTTCTAACATTGGAAACCTCAAAAGAGATATCTCCCATTCCCCACTATTACATGCTTTGTTATCAATCTCTCTCTCATCAATGCCCTTGTAGGTTTAAACTATCTCTTAGATCATTTGTAACCTTGTGTACATTATGGGCAAGGATAGAGAGAAGATGCTCCTTGTTTACAACCTAACATGCTTTTTATACTCTTAAGGTCTCCAATTAAATGCCATTCTACCTCAAAATCACCTATATCATATACAAAAAAGCTTTTGTACATGTATTTGAGAAGAAGTTACTTATGTAATCAATGGAATCCTACTAAGAATCCATGAAATAACATTGTTTGTTTCTTTGGAACTTTTGTAGCACCTAACCACTAGATACCTCTCTCTGATTGGACACTGTAAGTAAAATGGGAAGTGGATCCTAAAGATTAATGACCCATTGCATGGTCCATAACTTCATTCATTAGTGTCACAGTCAACCTTTCCAATTACCAACCCTTTATAATTTGGAACTTATCAAGCTTTAGTATGAACTTTAATTTAACATTATAGTCTGTACAAAAGAGGAAACACTACCTTAATTTAACACTTGAATGTAATAAAACTTCAACACCATATGAATGTAGTAGGGGTATTGCTAAAACTTCTAAAGATCCACAAATATATTGTTGAGTTTAGTATAAATAAATCATTGTGTAGATAGGATCTTTAACTACTTCTTGGGAATATTTGGATGATAAACAGAGGTAGGCATAGTGTCTTCTATGAATAAATATTATTGAATAGTATGATCCACATCCTCATTAGAAGTTTTTTTCTTGATAGATACTTTATATAGGCATGGAAACGTACTTTGAGAAATACCTTGTGCTTGTAGGGCTTCCCAAAAGGTTGTACATTGCAATATACCCATTTCTATGGATGTCCACTTTGTCACATATAGCCTGCACATCTTGCACTTTGGTAAGGTTTTTTAACTTCTCCAAAAACTGATCTTGAACAAAAAACTCTAATGCACTTTCGTATGGGTGCATTTATAGCAGAAGTGATTTCTTTGTTGTTTATACAACTATTCATCAACTTGAATTGGTCTTGTGTTGTTGATGAAGCACTTATATCTTGAATAAATTACCTACACAATGAAACATATAAAAGTAAACAAACACTCACATTGTTGCATAACTAAGCCATTTGCATGCTCCACCTCCTATTGAAAGAGCTGCAAAGGATGATAATGCTCTTTTTCTATATCTCATACCAAGTGGAGTCTCTTTTAGCTGTTGGAGATTGGCATTCAACTTTGAATTGTGCTTTCCTTTGCTTCCATATTTTTTTCAAACTTTGCAAGTTGTATTTGTAAAGATATGATTGTGCTTTCTAAAGTGACCACCCTCATATAATGGATTTGCTATTCTTGGAACCAATACTTAGTAGTAGCATGTGAATGTGTAGATAATTGCTTGCAGTAACCTAATAGGCCAGCTTCATCCGCACCAATGAATTGAAGTAAAGCTGAGATGTTATGGAATGTTGGATGGTAAGAAGATATTGGATCATGAGGATATACTGAACCATGAGTCAAAAGATCAATACTCTTTTCTCCAGCTACATGACGTTCATTTTGAGAATCCACATCATTGTTGCATTGTGTATTTGGAGCAAACTCTTTAGGCACATGAATATGGATACTTGTTGATGTAGGAGCATGAGGACGTTTTAGTATGAAGTTTGTAATATATGTCAAAACCATCTTTGGTAATGACCAAGAATATAAAAAACAAAGTGCAACATAATTAGAAGGGACTCTAAAGCATATGTTTTGCTAAGGAAATGTGTTTTCTTGTATGTGGATGGGTTAAAGTGTCTCTTTCCACTGTGTATGGCTGAAAATGATGAAATTTGAAAAAAGTCATTTTTTGGGGAAAGCATAGTTACGGATTTGATAATCTGACATTTACTTTTGGAGGGAGTTTGAAATTTGTACTTTTTCTAAAAGAAACTTTCAAAAATGAGTAAAAAAGGTGACTTCTGACATGTATATTTTAAAATGGCCCCTTTTACCTAAATATACACTAAATATGAGACTTAAAAAAATATTTTTTTTATCTAGATACATGCACGAGTTTGATGATGTGGAAAGTAGATTCTCTTGCTCTCCCTCTAGAAGAAGAAAGAGAGGAGCCTAGTAAAGCCTAAAAAAAAGCCTGCTCTAGCCTACTAAAAAGTTCCCTATTAAATGCACTTTGTCCCCTTAAGCAAGAATAGAATTAAGCTTAATCCCTAACAATTAGGGATCCTTACAAGGCCCATGTAGGGTTTACTTTTTCCCTAATGATTATCGAAACATAGAACCTTGATCTTGGTTCCTTTTTTAGTCTTGATAATTTTTTGAAAGTAGTGAATACCTCATCCTTTGACTTGATACAATATAATGAGATTTTTCTAGTAGCATCATCTATGGAAGTGACAAAGTAAAGAGAACCACCTAATGAACTTGTGGTCATAGGTACATACCTATTTATATGAATGAGATCTAAAGGCTGAATTGAAGAGTCAATGTGCATTCTATGCACAACCTTAGTTTGCTTCTCATATTGACAATGGTCACAAAATGAAAAATAAAATAAAGATAATACAAATAACTAGCCAAAATGAGAAAGCTTTTCCATTCCACTATTAGAGATATATGGTCCAAATTTCCATGCTATATACAAGCTATATGCTATTCAGTGAGAGCTAACAAGTGTTCTTTTGTGATAAAAATAAAGGATAAAGTGAGCAAACTTTGCTACATTTTGCAATAAGCAGATTCTGCTTTGATATGCAAAAGGACTGAGCATAGAAAGCCACTTTGTAACCAAGGTTATCAATTTGACCAACCAACATCAAATTACATGATAACTGAGGTACATGGTGTATATTATGCATAGGGAAGTTTGAACCATCAGTGAACTACACAACCATATCTCCAATCTCAACAACATCACACTGTTAAGAGTCACCTAGTCTCATAGTACCAAGGGATTTTGCTGCATAAATAGAGAGCCATTCTCTCTATTGGTGTCACATGGAAAGAAGCATCGAAATCTAGTGGCCATGTATGGAAAAGAGAATCAGCCATCAAAGCCTGATGTGGCACAATACTATCAAGGTTCAACGCATCAACATCATCAAAAATATAATTATTTTCTTCTATCTTCACACTCAAAGTAGATAGTGTAGGTAGTTGTTTGACATATAGATGCTATCCTTTACCTTTAGCATTCTTTAATGCATAAAAGTCTTCTTCATGTGTACTTCTTATGACAATAATGGCACATGATATCCCTCTTCCTTGATTTAATTCTAATGTTATTTTTTGGTCATTCTGTTCCTTGTTCTTGCTCCTACCGACTGCTCCAATCTGGTATTAAAGACATTTGATATAAACTTGCATGTTCCACTGGAGGTCTATTAATACATGTGGGACAATCCTTACACATCCTATGGATGTCTACCTCCATTGTTGTCCAATATACACCTAATCTCCATAGATTCTATAGTGTTATGTATTTTGAATGGCGTTTCTCCAATGCACTTAAATGTGCTAATTGCAACCATTTCATATTCGTCTTCTTCCATGCAACAAGCCAAGATCCCTTGATCAGTCTGTTTGTAAATGCTTCCTACCAGTATCTGATACTTATGGGATTTCCCTACTTCTCTATCCTTACTTTCATCATGGGATTCTTAGGTCCAAAAGTAAGAATAAGCACTATGGTTTGAGCCCAATTAGACACTACTTCCAAGTTGAATAAGTAAGCATCAAGAACTTCATTTGATACTCCCTCTAATCTAGCTGTATTTCAATGTTTGTTTACTAGGTAAAGTAACCCCTGATGATCCATAATAAAATTAAACTTATTTGCAAGCAAATAATGTCTAAACTTCTTAACTGCATAGACCATGCCTAATCCCTCTCTTTCTATAGTTCTGTAGTTCCATTTGTTGCACTCAACTTTGTATTTGCATAAGTAATGGGAAGTTCAATGTGTCCATGTGTCCTTCACTTGTAGGTTGTGTTAACACACACCCAATTGCAAAATCGGAAGCATCCACATGAAAATGGAATGGCTTAGGCCAATCTGGTGTAGTCGAAATTACTGTTGAACACAATCGTCATTTAAGCTCATTGAAAGAGCTTTCGCACTCTTAATTCCACTCAAAGTTAGCCAAAAGTTCATACAGGGGCTTCACTATTATCGCATACATGTGAATAAAGTGTCGGTCATATCCGTATTCACCCATGAGAGCTTGTACTTCCTTGACATTCTTTGATCTAGGTAGCTATGCTATAGCTCTAATTTTATCCTCATCCATTTATATTCCATTTTTGACACTGTGTGTCCTAAAATCTTGCCTTGCATGACCATGAAAACACATTTTTTTTAGGTTCAAGTAGACCTAGTATTCTCTACATTTATCAAATATCTGTTTCACTTTGAGAATATGTGTTTGTCTATCTTTTGAATCAATGCACAAATCATCAACATAAACCTCTAACTTCTTATGCAAGAATTCCCTAAACACATGACACAACAACCTTTGAAATGTAGCAAGGGTTTAGTTGTGACAACTAATTGTGGGAAAAGTAAAAGCTAAATATAAGCACCATTTTGCCTTTTCTTTCTTTAGTTGTATGCATTCCATGAGTTTCCCACTTAACTTAGTGAATTCATAAACTCCAAAAAGCAGCCTCCTTGCTTGGTCATCTCATTTTCTCATGATTATCCTCCTCTCTATATAGAGGTATAGTTAGGCTTTCACAATTCTGTTTGTACCATATTGTAGAGCATTGTTTGCTCTCTCATTGTACTCATTTTCATTGATTTCAAGGTTCACTTGTTCTCTCATATACTGCCCCAAAGTGTGCCAAAGTTTCAAGTTTTTTTACTAAGTGATTTGTGAGAAATTGCCAAGCTTGTGAAGTTATATCTCTACACATAGGCAGAGAGTGTTGCAAATAGATAGCCTGTTTTGAAGTGCATGGTTCTCCAATTGGAACATCCATTTGGAATTATGAAAACCTTATGTCTAGTTTAATTCTACAAAGTTTCATTTTAAATCTCTATACAAGTGTAGAGAAAAGTTCAAAATAGCGAACATATATCATTACTTGTGGGCCTAGTGGAGGGTAGCCATCTTCCATTGTTGCATAGGGGTGTTAGAATTAGACCCTGTCATCTTCATGATGTTGGGCATGCATTTGATGTTGTTCTCTATCAATAAGCTATTGGATCCTTGATTTTCTTATGCATAACTCAGCCTAATGTTCAGTTTGCTATATCTTGGATGAGTAAGTTTATGCATTGCTCAAATGTTAAGCATTGGTAGGCGATTAAGCACATCTTTCACTACTTGAGTGGTGCACGATTGCTTGGATTGTTTTATCCCAAGGAGGTATCATTACCACTAGATTTACATGCTTTTTTTGACTTAGATTGGGATGGTTTCTATGACACTCATGTGCCCACCAGTTATTTTTCCTTGATGCTCGATAGCTCATGTTGGAGTTTGAGGTCTACACAAGCACACAAATAGCACAAAGAAGAAGAAGAAGCTTGGTGCACAACACAATACTAAATGTATTACCAAGAGAATGTACAAAGATAAGTAGCCCATTAGGGTAATAGGCATATATACTGCCGGGGAAAAAACCTCTTAAAGAGGGAAAAAACCTCCTAAAGAGGGAAAAAACTACCCCGGTGGTCCTAGTGTGTTCACACACATCACTACCCAAATATATCAACAAATCCCCCCTAGGATTGATATGGTGAACAAGGAGCTGGAACTCATGTATAAGGAAGTTCCAAGCTATGTGGAATCAATCCACAAAAGGAAGTAAGCCCAAAGCTTTGCAGAAAGTTTCAAACTTCTCCCTAGGCAGAGCCTTTGTGAAAAGGTTTGCAATGTTCTCCTCTGTGGGCACATACGCCAAACTGATCTCTCCAGCAAAGAACCTCTCCCTGACATAATGATAGTGCACCTTGATGTGCTTAGTGTGAGCATGGAACACAGGATTCCTCCCAATTGCCAATGTGCTCTCACTGTCAGTGAAGATTGTTGTGGCAAAAGACTGACCAACACCCAAATCAGCCATAAGGCATTTGAGCCACACACACTCAATAATTGCTATGAAAGCTGCCCTATACTCAACCTCACAATAGTAAGTGGCCATAGTAGGCTACGTCTTGCTCAAGCAAGATCTACATGAGCTACCAAGCATGAAGCAAAAGCCACTAGTGGACACACGAGTGTCATAACAACCAACCTAGTCTGAGTCAGAAAAAGCATGTAAATCTGGCAGTAATGATCCCCTCTTGGGATAAAACAATCCGAGTAGTCAGATACCACTCAAGTAGTGAAAGATGCGCTTAACCACCTGCCAATGCTTGACACATGGGAAATGCATAAACCTACTCATCTATGAGATATCAAATTGAATATATGGCAGAGTAATGCATAAGTAAATCAAGCATCCAAAAACCTGCTGATAGAGAATAGCATCAAATGCATCTCCAGCATCATGAAGACTCAACCATAAACCTCTCTCCATAGGAGTGGCAATGGATTTACAATCTTCAAGGCCAAAACATTGCAATAATGTGTCAATATAGTTTGTTTGACACAAAGCTATTTTGCCATCAACTTGCATAAACTGAATGCCCAAATAATGATGCGGTTGCCCCAAATCTGACATCTCAAATGAAGCATGCAAATCAGCTTTAAAATCAGCAATATGCTTCTCATGAGGACCAATGAGCAGCATGTCATCAACATACACAACAATGATCAAAAGCACATCATTTGCATGCTTAACATATAAGGTGCTCTTAATTGGACTGTTCTCAAAACCATGCGCAATCAGGTAGGCATGTATCTTTTCATACCAAGCATGTGGTGCTTGCTTCAAATCATATGAGGCCTTTTTCAATGTGCACACTTGGTTTTCATTCCCTTTCTACACAAAGCCATGGGGCTGAAAAACAAACACTTCATCATGCAAGTCACCATTGAAAAATGTAGTTTTAATGTCCAACTGATGTACATTCCAACCATGATGAGCTACAAGTGCATAGATGATATGAACAATAGTCATTCACCATGTAGGAGCAAAGGTCTCATCGAAATCAATGCCTCTTTCTTGAGCATAACCCTTTGCAATAAGCCTAGCCTTATACCTATCAAATGTTCCATCAGGCTTACGTTTCACTTGTATAGCCACTTAGTGCCAATGGCCTTCTTGCCAAGAGGCAAGTCACATAAAGAACAGGTACCATTTTTCATGGTGGCATCATTCTGATTGCATAGCAGCCATCCAAGTTTTTGAATTTGGTGCTTCATTAAACAAAACTGGCTCATTCTCATCACAAAGAATCAATGCAGCCATAGCATAGCAATTTGATGCAAAAGAAGCACTATGAGAGCCTGAACGAGTATGATATGATAGAGTTGCATCTAATTTGCTATCATGCAAAGTCTGCACCAGTCATTTTGGCCTAGTTTTTTCCTTCTCAATACTAGCTCCCTCATCAATAAGTGCCTCATGTAAATCTGCATTAGAAATGGAATGATCTACATCATCACATGAAACATGTAAAGGCTAAGAAGTTGCCTCATTAGGACCAGCACTAGACTATCCACCTGTAAAAAGATGCAGCAAGGTGTCATACACGTCTTTGGAGCTAATTGATGTCTCCTAAGTACATGAAAGTAATGATTGAATATCATCTTCCACAAAAACAACATCATAGCTAACCAAAATGCCTTTTGTCTTTGGACGATATAGATGATAGCCTTTGCTTTCAAAATTGTACCCAACAAAAATACATTTCACTACTTTATCATCCAATTTCCTACATTGTTGTTCATGCACTAATGCATATGCCAAACAACCAAAAACACATAGGTGAGCAATAGATGGATTGCGACCATGCCAAGCCTCATATGGAGTGATAGATCGCAATGCTTTAGTGGGACACTGTTAAGTACATACATTGCACACATAATAGCCTCAAGCAGAAACTATGTGGTAAAGCCTGACTCTTGACCATACACCTCGCCATCTCCATGAGTGACCTGTTCTTCTTTTCAGCAACTCCATTCTGTTGAGGTGTATACGGTGTTGGGAAGAAGGAGGTCGGGCAGGAAGCTGGCGCTGGGGTTGGATCAGGTCCCTTACTGGTGCACCGTTCCCGTTGTCCTGCGAGCGGCATCTGCGCGCTGGGCACCTCGCCTAGACTCTCTGGAGCGTGTGCGATCCTCGTAGGGCCCCTGCCCCTCGGAAGTGACGAGACGTGCGTGCGTACGCGTGAGACCGTAGGTATTGGGAAAGAGACAATCAGATACAACAGTAATACACGGGGTGCGGAGGAAGCTCAATGATACGATAAAAAAGTAACCAAAGCCGTCCAATCAAATCTCGGTAATACAGTGATGCCCACTACAGTGCGAGTCCGTAGTATAAAAATCCGCTACAGTGCAGAACAGGTAAATACAAATAAAGGCCGCCGCTATAGTGCGGATCGGCTGGATATGATATGCCTCTCGCTACAGTGCAAAAAGGCGCCCAGGATCTTCGGCTTCAATCTTCGCGGATGGATCTTTTCTTCACTTTGGGTCTTCGGTCTTCAATCTTTACTTCAAATCTTTACTTCAAATGATTTTCTTCACTTCATAAACCGCAATAGCCTCCAATCACGCAGTAACCTGTAGGAAGGTTCCATAAGAAAGACCACGGGGAGGAACAAAGGAGTTTAGGCACCTATTTATAGGGCTCCCCACCCTTGGACTTTCCTCTAGAAACTTCTAACCTCCTCTCAAACTTTCTAATTTCAGACAACCTTGCATGTTCATTTTCTATTTTTGGGAAATCCCATCTCTTATTTCTATTTTTGGTTTTTCCTCTTTTTATTTTCAAATTTTTTTTATTTTTGGTTCTTTTTCTTTTTCTCTTTTTATTTTTTTTAAAACTAAGGTTTGCTTTCACACTTTATACACAAATTAAATAAATTCCAAGGGCTAGACTTATGGTAAATGACAAAACTAAGGTTCCAACCTAGGATTTCCATGGGCTAGACTTAGTTTCATGGACTATTTACAAAATCACATGGTTCCGCAGCTCATAGTCAGTTAAATCGGCCAAAACATGTATAATTTATACCACTTTCTTAGTCAAAATTCCACACAAAACTCATAAAATCAATCAACTTTGAAAAAAAAAACAATGCACACTCCCTACGGGATTTCATCCCGACAACACTTGAGCTACACCAAATTTGGCGCCGTTGCCGGGGAGAGAGCTTCGAGGACGAGTGTTGTGATGGTAAGATCTTAGATTTGCGACGTTGGAAGGTAAAAAAACTGTCATTTTTGTTCATTTTCTGATTTTTCTTCTTCGTCTTCATCATCATCACCATCTACATCTTCTTCCATCTTCTTCTTCATAGGAATTTCTTGTTTTTTAGTGCATTTTTACCATTTTCATATCATCTTTCATGCATTATTGTGCGAGGAGGAGTTAGGAAGTGCAAGAGAGAGCAAGCGCTTGTGTTTTTTCATGATTTTTTGCACATACAGAGCTCGCCATTTCTCGGCGCTCAGAAATTTGAATTTCCTACCAAAAAACACGATTCTGTGAAGAAAATCGCGATTCTGTGAAAAATTTAAATGTTTTTGAAAATCGCGATTTTCTATTTCTCGCCTAAAATCTTGCTGAAAGAATCACGATTCTGTGGTCATTCTCAGAATCGCGATTCTCTGGTTGTGCTCAAAATCGGGATTCTCACAAATCACGATTTTCAGCCAAAAACACGATTGTGATAAAACACGATTCTCTGTTGGCAACCATGATTCTCAAAAATATGATTTTTTGCTAGCAATCGTGATTCTCAAAAACACGATTCTCTGCTGAAAATTGCGATTCTCAAAAAACACGATTCTCTTAGTTTCATAGCATCACGATTCTCTTATTTCACAGGATCGCGATTCTCTGATTTCATAGCATCACGATTCTCTGATTTCACAGCATCACGATTCTCTGATTTCACAGCATCGCGATTCTCTGATTTCACAGCATCGCGATTCTCTGATTTCACAGCATCGCGATTCTCTGATTTCACAGCATCGCGATTCTCTGATTTCACAGCATCGCGATTCTCTTGAGATTCACAGCATCACGATTCTCTTGAGATTCACAGCATCACGATTCTCTTGAGATTCACATCATCGCAATTCTCTTAAGATTCACAGCATCGTGATTCTCTTGAGATTCATAGCATCGCAATTCTCTTGAGATTCACAAAATCATGATTTTTTCATAAGTGCTTGTTTCCCTGTTTTGACCCCCAGGAGCCTGATTTGACATAACTTTTTCATCCAAAGTCCATTTTTTGAGCTCTATAGCTCCTTGGAAAGCTGGTTTGGAATCCTACATGGCCTCAACTTTTTATAAGAATAACGCATTGATTTTGAGATAGGATAATTTGAAGTTGACCCTCACGTGGGACTAGGGAACCAAGGGGACTCCAAAGGATTTTGTACCATACCAAAGGGAAATTTTGGAGTCTTAACCAAAGCTTATGAACCTGAGATTTGGTAGACACCTACGCAAGGATAGACAAAGCATTAGATCTTCTGAGGCTAGTGTCAACCATACAGCTAAGTCTTGGACACAACAACCAAGTGGTTGTCCTTACGTACTAAACTCTGATACAAGTGACTCAGAAATGTCTTTTAGCATGGGAAAACCTGCAGGTGGCTCAGGAACTGCCTATCTAGAAACACCAGAAGGTCCCTATAAGACACAATTGGAATATATTTGGACCAACCAATTAGGTGCTCGCATCTATGAGGATGGCCTGAGGCGATCAGTGGTCCAACTCAAAAATCCAGATCAACCCTTTGGACTTGAACACCCGGTGGTCAAGTTCAAAGAAGGTTCATACATTGATAAGGAAGGAACCATGTATGTGGTCACCAACCTACCAGATAGGATTGATGAGTTTGGAAATATCATTCATGAGAATGAGATAGGAGACCTAGAACAAGGAAATGTAGGACAAGGACCCCAAAGTCCTAGAGGTAAGTCAGTTTTGACCAGAGTGATCACTCCAGATTGGATCCCTCAAGACAACAAAAGCATAGAACTATTCTTGAATAGAGAAACAGAGGAATCCTTTTGGAGATTCAAGCCAGATCAACCTAGCCAATGCATAGTCATCATCTACCAGTTCAAGGATCTAGAGATACCAGGCAAAGTTGTCTACCTAGATAACACATCAGAGAAGATATTCTTGGTAACAGAACATGATAGACATGCATATACTTGGAAGAGTGAATTGATCTTTCCTCCACCACGATCCAATGTGTCCCATGGGCTCCAAGGTGTAGGATCATCCCAAGCTCATGAAGCCCAGAGAGAAAGAACTAGACAGAGACCTGAGGTAAGTTTTGCACACACTGTGGGCAGAAATAGATCAGGATTTGAAAATGAAAGACCTCAAAGAGAGAGAGACATCAAGCACATAGGCAACAAAGAGATGAACAGGATTTTCCATTGCCTAGACCCCGAGAGCACCCAAGAACCCTTAGACCCAATCAAGTGATCAAGGCAATGAAGAATTATTTTGACGGGACAGGAGATCCGTATGATCATGTGGTCGAGTTCAAACAAGTGTTAAGAGCTGAACAGGTTGAGGATTTGTTCACCCAGTATGAGGCATTTGGTTTGACTCTTAAGGGCACTACCTTAGCTTGGTTTCAACCACTAAGTAGTCGCAACTATCGTGATATAGGTCAGCTGCTAGACGAATTCATTGTAGAATTTTCCAAGAGTGGTATCAGGCATAATAGATCATCTTTGATCCACAGTTTCAAGCAGACACCCCAAGAAACAGTGCGACTAGCAGGTAGAAGGTTCAGACAATACCTAGAAAGATGCCCTGCTCCAGAGTTACCCACACCAGCCAAACAAGTGGCTTTGTTCTTAGATGGCTTACTGAGCACAAAGTTAAGATCATATGTGTACTTGAAAGAGCCTAGATCCATAGAAGAGTGTGTGCGGACGTGCATTGACATAGAAGATAACTTGGGTGAGGAGTTAGGATTGTCCAAACTCTATAAGGATTCTGATAGTTCTACTAGTCATACTTCAAAAATATCCACGGAAATATATGAGATAGCTGAGCAAGTTGCCAAGAAGCTGGGAGTCCAAAATAGGCAAACGCAAAGAGTCACCTCATTGAATGAAGATGAAGAGATGTTGCAAAATCCTTGATCTACACCAGCCAAATGAACTCCAGAAGTATATGGTGGGCCCTTTTAGCTTGCCAATGGATGTATTAGACACCCTATGTACCTTGGAAGATCACTCTCAAAAAGATAGATCAAAACAGATAAGTTGGAGTTAGCTCAGAGGTGAAAACTTGCTATTCTTGGTTCATACACCTGTCCAGTGTTTTACATAATTCTCTGAGTACAGCAGCAATTAGCTTAATTCCTCTTGGGGAAGTCTAGGTAACTTAAAGAGCTAACTTTCAAGAGTAATCTCATAAAAAATAATGAACCACACACTGAGAATGAGTTTTAACAACTAATGACATCATTCCGATTTTCACGGGCTGCTACAGTTTGAGACCAGTGAGCAGAAAAATCACCATAACTCAAAATGTAGGACTCCAATGATTATGAAAATTTGTATGGTTATACTAGACAGTAAGCTGAATCCAAAAAGCTTTAAATCACTGAATTTGGATAAGTAACCACTGAGAAGTGAAAATGCACAGACACTGTTGACTTCAACTGAACATAACTGAAGATTGCAACATCCAAATGACATGAAAATTTGTGAGCATATAGTAGACTTATAGAGATAACTTTACCAAGTTAAATCCCAAGTTAAATCACTGAAAATGATGCACCAAGCTCAGAGAAAACATCTCTGCAAGCTGACTGAGAAAAACTGAGGGTAATGGCAATGAGTAGTACACTTCACAAGAACATGGAAAGATGAACTCAAATAATCATGAAAATGAAAGTATATTGCTTGTACAATACAATGACTTACTGATACATATATGTGCCTTGTAATCACACCTTGATATGGCATAAAGCTCAGCTCTTGGAGGTCTTCACATAGGTCTCTCTAACCACGACTAAAACTACCATCTATTTATAGTTGAGTTTGGAAGGCTAACTTCCCTCAATCACTCTCCAATCAATCAATGATTGATTTGATTCTCTACCTACCACAAATCACGAATTCGTGACTCCTCTTTCCATTCTTGATCAAGTGGACTCAACCACTTAAGATTCTTTCACTTTTACATTAAGTAAACTCTTCAAAAGTTACAAGAGGTAGTTCACAAGTGAACTTTACATAGTCTTCGTTTTAAGGCTTTTTCTATGACTTTGTGGGACTCAAGCCAATACTTACGCTTGTCATAGACTTGCTCCAACAGCTCCCCCTCAAGCCAAGTATGCTTGAGGTCTTCAATCTTCCAAGATTACCTGCAAACCAATCATAGCCTTGAATTTGCAAAGCTTTGTACCATCCAATGTTTTGGTTAGAATATCTGCACATTGTTGATGAGTGGACACATATGATATTTGAATCTCTTTGCTTAGAACCTTTTCTCGTACATAGTGATAATGAACTTCAATATGTTTAGTCCTTGCATGAAAAATAGGATTAGCAGCCAAATGAATAGAACTCATATTGTCACCAAAAATAGTTGGAGTTCCAAACTCCAATCCAAGATCTTTGAATAATGTCTTCATCCACATAGCTTCTTGTGTAGCTATGGCAAGACCTCTATATTCAGCTTAAGTAGAAGAGAGAGCAACTGTGGGTTGCTTCTTGGATGACCATGAAATAAGCTTTGAACCTGCAAAGGTAAGATAACTTGAAGTGCTCCTTCTATCTTCCTTGGAGCCAGCCCAATCTACATTAGAAAATAGCTTCAAACATAAATCAGATACATAAGGATAATAAAGTCCTTCATTTATGGTTCCTTTGAGATACTTGAGAATCCTTTTGGTAGCATCCATATGTGGTTTCCTTGGTGTGTGCATAAATTGACTTAGCACACTCACACTGTAACATATATCTACTCTTGTCAATGTGGCATAGTTGAGACTACCCACTAGACTTTGATATGATGTGATGTCCTCTATGAGTTCACCTTCATATGAGCTCAATTTGTGATTGACCTCCATTGGAGTACCTGCAATCTTACAATCTTGCATCTTGAATTTTGCCAACATGTCCTTAATGTACTTCCTTTGAGTGAGAAACAAACCATGATCTTTGTAGACAACTTCCAAACCTAGGAAGTAGGTAAGTGAACCCAAATCACTTATCTTGAACTCTTCTCTCATCTGATCTTTGATCTTCTTCATACCATCTGCATCATTTCCTATCAATATAATATCATCTACATATACACATAGGTAGATGACCTCGGAATTACTCTTTTTAATAAAGAGTGAAGGATCTGCCTTGCTTGGTTGAAAGCCTTTGTCCTGCAAGAATGAAACAAGCCTGAAATTCCAAGCTCTTGGAGCTTGCTTGAGACCATACAATGCGTTGTTAAGTTTACACACATAATCAGGATAAACTTGGTTCTCAAAACCAGGTGGTTGTGCCATATATACCTCTTCTGTTATCCAACCATTGAAGAATGCATTCTTTACATCTAGTTGAAGTACCTTCCAATTCTTGGAAGAGGCAATACTAAGCAAAACCCTAATAGTAGGCATCTTTGCCACAAGAGAGAAGGTCTCCTCATAATCAATTCCCTGAGTTTGTGCAAAGCCTTTTGCTACAAGCCTTGCCTTATACCTGTTAATTGAACCATCAGAATTCTTCTTGAGTTTATAGACCCATCTTGAGCCTATTACCTTCATGGATGAAGTCTTGGGCACCAAATCCCAAGTGTTGTTTTCCTGAAGTGCTTCAATCTCGTCCTTCATTGCATGCTTCCATTCTGATTTTGCTTTGGCCTCTTCAAATGATGATGGCTCCTCTTCGTTTATATGCTGTGCTATGTAGATAGAGTGTTTAGTTACTAATGAGGTGTCAAACCCATACCTTTCTGGTTTTTTCTTTTCCCTCATAGATCTTCTTAGGCCATGATATGATTCTGCCTCATGTCCAAGTTCCTGCAATTTTGCTTTACCTTTAGACTTCCATGCTTTGATCTTTTCCATCTGAGATTCTTCATCATCCTCTGAGGTGTCTTGTTCTTCAATCTTCGGTTGTTCTCTACCAAGCTTTGGAAAATCTTCTTCAAGATTATATGGTAAATTGACCTTCCTGCATGAATCTTCATACCATGAATTGTTCTCATCAAAAACTACATCTCTGCTTACCAAGAATCCTTTGTTGGTAGGGTTGTATAACCTGTAGCCCTTTTGATTGTTGTTATATCCAATAAATACACACCTTTCTGCCTTTGGATCCATCTTGCCTCTAACCTATGAAGGAACATGAGCAAAAGCAATACATCCAAAAATTTTACAATGATCTAAGCTTGGTCTTCTTCCATTCCAAGCCTCATATGGAGTCATCCCATCAAGGGATTTTGAAGGCAACCTGTTAATCAAGTAAGTGGCTGTAGATACAGCCTCAGCCCATAAGTAATTAGGTAAATGCTTTTCATTTAACATAGACCTTGCAGCTTCAACAATTGTCCTATTCCTCCTTTCTGCCACTCCATTTTTCTCACGAGTGTACCTTGTAGTTACCTCTCTTTTGATTCCTCTTTCTTGAAGAAAAGAATCAAACTCATGGGAGAAGTATTCTCCCCCTCCATCTGACCTTAGCCTTTTTAGTGATTTACCTGTTTGATTCTCCACAAGAGCCAAATATCTTTTGAAACATGAAAAAACTTCATCTTTGTGTTTCATAAAGAATAGGATAGTCCATCTGCTGCAATCATCAATAAAGGAAACATAATACCTTGATCCAGATATTGAAGCTTCCTTGCTAGGTCCCCATACATCTGTATGAACCAACTCCAAGAGATCTCCGTGCATATAACCTTTCTTCATGAATGGTAACTTGTGAGACTTTCCAAATTGACATGCACTACACTTATAAATCATATGTTGTTTTGACAAATTAGGAAGTCCAAGTACACTTTGGTCCCTGCAGATTTGCTTTAATGACCTTTCACCAATATGTGCTAACCTTTTGTGCCATACTTCCAATTCTGTGAGTGTTTGACTACCATAATTAAAGAGAGCAATGTTTCTAGTGTCCTGTAATTCAAATGTGAACAATCTACCTGTCTTTTCACCTTTTGCAATTCTTCTGAATCCTTGACTTGGATCTTCAACAAATGCTCCTGCTTTTGTGAACCTGACTTGCAACCCTTTCTCTACTATCTGCCCAACACTTATCAAATTCTTTGTAATGGTAGGGACATAGAGTACCTTACTGAGTAGGTTGATGTTTCCATCAGGTGCTTTGACATTGCCTATTTTCTCCACATGATGTTTTGTATCATCTCCTGTTTGTACCTCATGCTTATTCCTTGGATCTTCTAAATCTGATAGGAGTGCCACATTTCCTGCCACATGATTTGAACAACCTGAATCTATGTAGAAAACATGCTCATCAGATTTACCTTGTGGCATAGCCATGTTCATGATCAATAATGAATCCTCTTTGTTTGAGTCTTCTGTGTAGTTATTGTAGTCTCTCCTTCCTTTGTAGCCTCCTTGATAGTTTGAATGATTGTAGTTGTTGTAGTTGCCATGGTAGTTGTTGAACCTTCCTCTTGAGTAGCCATAACTTCCTCTATTGTATCCTCTGCCTCTTTGATTCCTGGAATTCCTAAAACAATTTTCAGTTGTATGATTAGTTAATCCACAAATAGAACATGAGTTGGAGTCTTGGGATCTCCCCCTGCCTTGTCTACCTCCTCTTCCTCTACCTCTGCCATGTCTTCCTCTACCTGCATAGTTAGCTTGATATGTACCTGCTTCATCATCCACTTTCTTTGCCTTTCCTTTGTTATCTTTGGACTTGCTTTTATCAGTGTATAAAGCTGAAGATTGATTACCTTTAGAGCTTTCTCCATTTTTGATAAGCTTTGCCTCTTGAGTAAGTAGTTGTCCAATGAGTGTGTTGAAATCAGGTACATGCATGTCCATGTACAAATCCATAGCTGTGGTGAATGCTTCCCACTTGTCATCTGCCTTCAAGCAATTGACGACCTACCTTACAATTTGCTCTTCATCTATTACCTCTCCAATGCTTCCCAACTGATCCGCTATGTCCTTGAGCTTTGTGACAAAATCAGTCACATTTTGTTTGGGAGCCTTCTTGAGAGTTGTGAAATCCAGCCATAGTTGATGCTTCCTAGCTTTAGTACTTGAAGAAAGAAAGCTTCAAGTGCATCCCACACTTCCTGAGATGTCTTACAACTTCTAATGTGAGGCAACAAAAAATCTGAGATAGAGTTGAGGAGATAAGACCTTGCAAGTGCATCCTTGGAGCACCATGTGCTCAATCTTTCTTGCTCTTCTTGTGTTGGTTGACTTTTGTTCCTGAAACTTGGCATAACTTCATCTCCAGCCACATAACCATATAAACTTCTACCTTGGAGATAGGCTTCCATTCTTAATGACCAAGCTGAGTAGTTACCTCTGTCTAATTTGTCAATTGATGAAGGAAATCCATCTGCCATGTTGTCCAACCTTGCTCTGATACCACTGTGAAGAGATGGATAAGTATGTGCTTGAGGATGAAGAGGTGTTGCAAAATCCTTGATCTGCACCAGCCAAATGAACTCCAGAAGTATATGGTGGGCCCTTTTAGCTTGCCAATGGATGTATTAGACACCCTATGTACCTTGGAAGATCACTCTCAAAAAGATAGATCAAAACAGATAAGTTGGAGTTAGCTCAGAGGTGAAAACTTGCTATTCTTGGTTCATACACCTGTCCAATGTTTTACATAATTCTCTGAGTACAGCAGCAATTAGCTTAATTCCTCTTGGGGAAGTCTAGGTAACTTAAAGAGCTAACTTTCAAGAGTAATCTCATAAAAAATAATGAACCACACACTGAGAATGAGTTTTAACAATTGATGACATCATCCCGATTTTCACGGGCTGCTACAGTTTGAGACCAATGAGTAGAAAAATCAACATAACTCAAAATGTAGGAATCCAATGATTATGAAAATTTGTATGCTTATACTAGACAGTAAGTTGAATTCAAAAAGCTTTAAATAACTGAATTTTGATAAGTAACCACTGAGAAACACCTCTGACAAGATGAGTGAAAAAGTCGGGTACCTGACAGAGAAGTGAAAATGCACAGACACTGTTGACTTCAACTGAACATAACTGAAGATTGCAACATCCAAGTGACATGAAAGTTTGTGAGCATATAGTAGACTTATAGAGCTAACTTTACCAAGTTAAATCACTGAAAATGATGCACGAAGCTCAGAGAAAACATCTCTGCAAGCTGACTGAGAAAAACTGAGAGTAATGGCAGTGAGTAGTACACTTCACAAGAACATAGAAAGATGAATTCAAATAATCATGGAAATGAAAGTATATTGCTTGTACAATACAATGACTTACTGATACATATGTGTGCCTTGTAATCACACCTTGATATGGCATAAAGCTCAGCTCTTGGAGGTCTTCACATAGGTCTCTCTAACCACGACTAAAATTGCCATCTACGGCTCAAGATTGTCCCTACAATAGGCAAGTTGTTAGACAAACTTATCAGCAACCTTACCAACAAGGTAGGTATTAAAACCAATACCAACATCCATATCACAGCAATTTTAGGCACAATACAAGCCACAACCAGTCTTGGGAAACCAACCACCAGCTCCTACCAACGTGATTCCAATCAAGTATGCTGTGGGAGAGGAAAATCCAAATAGAGCATTGGTGCCACTAACTTCATTGATACTAGATAATGACTCTCATGCTCATAGTTCAGACTACTCCCATGAAGGTAGTCCACATGCTTATTACACTGAGTCGCCTGAGCATAGTGAGACTTACTCGTATGAATATGAGGCACCACCTATGGAGCCAAATTGGGAGCCAGAATACTCCAATGTCATGTACACAAATCCTAACCCTAGGCCCCAATTGAGACAAATGAGACCACAAGCCCCTAGAGGATCTTGTTTCAGATGTCAAGGTGACCATTTCATTCGTGATTGTCCCCACCCACCATCTCTGAGTCAAGGTCAAGCTATCACAATACAAGCTTTTTGTCCTGAATGTGGCAAAGACCATCTCCCCAGAGATTGTCCAAGAAACCCCTCCAGTGCACCCAAGATTACACCCATTAATGTGGTAGGCTTAGTGGTAGATTCAAGTGCCAGTAGCAGTAATGTGGCTCCTGTACAGGCAGTTACTAGGGCATAAGCATTAAAACAAGATAAACTAGCATAACAATCGGAGTCGAGTGAATCAGGAGAGACTAGTAAGAGGAAAACAAGAACATGGAAAGATACCAGAGAGAAGGCCAATCGCAAGTGGAATAAAAATTTATCGAAACTAGAAGAAAGCTTGAAAGATGCAAAAACAAAAATAGAAGACATTGCATCTCAAAACCCCTCGCATGCCGAAACTCCATCCACTCCATCTCATCCCACCCCACCACCCATTGTAAATAGGCCGCAACCAGGGTCTGTTCTTGCAGATCCAACCCTAGAAGGCTTGGACATGATGTTCAAGGCCTACCAGGCTCGACTTCAAGAAGGGCCAACAACTGCAAACCTAGACAAGAGTTACCCTAGAGCGGATTTAGAGATTGAACGGATGAAAATGTGCATGAAAATGGTAGAACAAGCTCAAGCCATACTCGAGACTAGTCAAAAGTTCAATCAGACAAACTCTGTTAAACCGGATTTGCATTTCCATGGTTTACTAGAAAGATTAGAGCAATTGGTAAACAAACCACAAATTTCTTTACCTCCACAGGCTCAACCAGTTATTGAAAGAGGAAGCTCACCACCGATGGGAGCTTATGTTCCTAATTCCACGGATGCTGGAATACCTCCTTCAATTCAACAGTACTCTCAAGAGTTCTTGAGAGAAATACAAGAAGAGAAATGGGCCAAGGAGAAGGGTAATTCCCCTCCTATTCCTGAGATTGATGATCTTCATGATCAATTTCCCCAAGACATTCCATCTATTTACGAAAATGAAACAAAACAACAAGAAGATGAAAGATTAGATTTTGAATCTAATACCTTAGAAGAATTGCCTCAGTTTCCAGGCCCATGGAAATCTGAGTCTCTTCAGATCAGAGCTCCCACAATATTGGTAAGAAATGAGGACTCAGTGGTTCCAAGGAACACCGATGTCGTGAAGAACACCAAGGTTCAACGTCATCTCACTGTAGAAGAGCTGCTCAAAGCAAAACTTGAGCTATGGAATCATGTGAAGGATCAGGTCCTAGAACTTGATTCCAATATGCCAAAAACAGGCTATAAGCAAAAAGTTCCAAAGATACCTCTCGATAAAATAGGAGACATGTGTGAGGGCGAAGAAGGTAATACTTATCTTCCAATCACCTATCAAGGTTACACAACCAAAGCAATCATAGATTCAGGTGTTGGTGTTGCTATTGCGACCACCTCCTTGTGGAAGCAATGGGGCAAACCCACATTAAGACCAACTAGAATGAAGCTTCAAATGGCAGACGGTCATTTTGAAAGACCTCTAGGATTGCTAGAAGGGATAACTCTAACCACTTGTGGTGTAGAGTTTGAACATACATTTGTTATATGTGACTTTGAGAAAACTTAGGGGTCACCACCAAGGTCAATTTGAAGGATTAATCCTTCAGAGATGTACCACCCCTATAGTGGAATCCTATCCACAAAGCGAAAGAAGATTCCATCTCTATGCATTCTGAAGGTTCACCTGATCCATCATGGCTGCATGAAGATACTCATTTGTGGATGTGCAAGGTTGTAGAGGAAGAGGAAAAACGTTTAAAGGCAAGAGAAGAAGGAACTTTGCCAGGAGATAGACCAGTTAGAGACCCAGCCTACACACCGATGATCTTTCGAGATGAGGAATTTGAGCCTCATGGCTAGCCAGAAATCTTAGCCACCATGGACATTGCTGTCAATGAAGAACAATGGACACCTCATTGTGATGAGGAGGGTTATGATATTTCAGTGTTCATGTGTCGGCCCTTGCTAGAAGAATGTGACCCTAGTGATGTCATAGAAGAAGAAGAGAACGATGACAATCTAGAGTCTATTGTGATGGATAGTTGCTTTAACTCAGAGCAGCACTATCTAGAAGATGTAGGAGTGCTTACCCAAAAAGAAGAAGAACCTCTCACAAGTGTTAAAACGTTAAATTCAAAGGATGGGAGTGAGAGCAGTCAAACGAAAAAGAAAAGAAAAGTAGTGAAACAAAAAGAGGAGGAATCATTGATTGAAGTACCAGAAAACCTCAAGAAATATGAAGTTGACGACCGCAAAATTTTGGTACGAATGCCTAAGAGAGAGGCCATCATAGGAGAATCATATGATAATAAAGAAAAGACCAAGCAAATTGTAGTGACCATTGAAGAGAACGAAGAGAGATGCACATATATAGGAGATGACCTAAGTGCAAGAGAAGAAATGGAGCTCGTAGCTCTATTAAGGGAATATAGGGATGTGTTTGTGTGGCACTATAGAGACTTGAAGGGGGTAGATCCAAGAGTATGCTCTCATACTATCCCCATGAGTGCTGATGCCAAGCCCACCAAATAGAAGCCCTACACATATAATGATACATATGCAGCCAAAATAAAAGAAGAAATTGATAGGCTGATTGAAGCTGGATTCATCTATGAGATTGAGCATACTGAATGGGTGTCCCCCATTTTAGTGGTGCCCAAGAAGAATGGGAAGTTGCGAGTGTGTATCAACCTTAGAAAAGTTAATGCCGCTACGATCAGAGATAGTTATCCACTTCCAATCATGGAACACCTATTGGAGCGTGTTGCAGGCAAGGAAGTTTATAGCTTGCTTGATGGATTTTCAGGTTACAATCAAGTAGCCATTGCCCCAGAAGATCAACACAAAATAGCTTTTGCCACAGAGTGGGGAATCTTTGCATTTCGTGTGATGCCATTTGGGCTCACCAATGCACCTGCAACATTCCAAAGGCTCATGTGTCATGTCTTCAAAGAGTTATTGCGAAAGAGCTTAGAAGTGTATGTGGATGACTTATGTGCTCATTCCCAAGAAAGAAGATTTCACATCCCTGAGCTCAGACAAATCTTCAACAGGTGTAGAGAATATTGAGTGTGTCTGAACCTAGAAAAGTGTGTGTTCATGGTGCGTCAAGGTAAAATCTTAGGTCATATTGTTTCTAAGAATGGAATCTCAACAGATGAAGATAAGGTACGAACCATAGCGGAGTTGCCAAGGCCAAGGAATGTTAAAGAGGTACAAGCCTTTATGGGCCATTGTGGATATTACCATAGGTTTATCCACATGTACGCGATCATAGCTAGACCCCTTTATGCCTTGTTGTCTAATTTTGAGTGGAACAGCGAATGTGAGAATTCTTTCAATGAACTGAAGAAACGTTTGTGCACAACACCAATACTGACCACTCCTGATTAGAATAAACCATTCCATGTCCATGTGGATGCATCCAATCACGCCATAGGATGTGTGATAGCACAACCCACAGGTGAAGGAAACTTAGATTTCCCCATAGCATATGCTAGTAGACAACTCACCGCAGCTGAATGAAACTATACCACAACTGAGCGAGAGGGCTTAGGCATGGTATGTGTCGTGAAGAAGTTTAGGCACTATCTATTGGCCAATAAGTTCAAGTTTTTCACTGATCATCAAGCTTTGTTATATTTGGTCAATAAACCTTGCAATACTGGACGCTTAGTAAGATGGTTCCTCTTACTAATGGAATATGACTTTGAAGTTGTTGTCAGGAAAGGTAGAACCCACCTTCGGGCAAATCACCTTTCTCGCATCACTTCAGGAGAGTCACCACAAGGAGTGTCTGATGAATTACCCGATGCTTATCTGCTCAATTTAGAAGTTGTTCCGAAATGGGCAAATAAGTTGGTCCTAGTCCTAACCTTCGGCCCTGCAAATAAGAATGTGAAAACATCACAAGAAGAAATTGTAAAATCACAAAAATATCACATATTGGCAGGAAGCATCTACAAACAAGATACTGAGGGTGTATTAGCTTGTTGTGTTGAGGATGATGAACATAGTAGTTGGTTGCAACAAGCTCATGAAGGATTGCTAGGAAATCATTATTCAAAACAGCGCACGTAACAAAATCTGAAACGTTTAGGAGTGTATTGGCCTAGCATGGACAAAGAAATACATGATTGGATTAAGAATTGTCCAAGGTGCAGAGAGAGACCACCAGTGGAGCATGCCACCCTTTATCAGGTGTCATTAATTCCTGATTGGAGTGCTCCATTGGTAGAGTTTATGAGATCGGGAACCTTACCCAAAGAGGCTAGTCTAGCAAGAAGACGAAGCATGGAGCAAGAGGCTCAGGACTATGCATTAGTTGGAGACAACTTATATCGAAGAGGCAAGGATGGTTATCTAAGATTGTGTGTTCACGAATCAGACTATTTGAAAGTCTTAGAAACTGCACACAGCGGTGTTGCAGGTGGACACTTTGGTCCCGATCGAGTAATCAAGACCATTCTATTCTCAGGATTTTGGTGGCCAACTATTCATATGGATGCTCATACCTATGTGAAGAAATGTGACACATGCCAACATGCACAATATCCAGTTAGAAAAGAAGAGATGCCTTTGAGGCCAATGATGGGAGGGCGTGCATTTTCAAAGTGGGGCATAGACTTCATAGGTCCTATTAACCCCCTAGATAGAAACTCCCATGCAGAGTATATTATTGTAGCCACAGATTACCTTACAAAGTGGGTAGAAGTGAAAGCCACAACAAAGAATGATGCTCAGACTACGACTAAGTTCTTATTCGAGAATGTGTTCACGAGGTATGGGCTACCAATAGAGTTAGTAAGTGATAGAGGCACACACTTCTTGAATGAAGTAATTGAAAATCTTCTCCTAGAATTCTTGGTGATACATAAGAAGTCTGCCCCTTATCACCCACAAGCTAACGGACAAGCCGAGAGCACCAATAAGATCCTCTATAATGTATTGACAAAACTGGTAAATAATGAATGCTCTCATTGGGACAAACAACTTCATCATGCTGTTTGGGCTTATCGAGTTGCCTACAAAACTGTACTCAACACCACCCCATTTCAGATGGTCTTCGGACAGAATGTTGTGCTACCTTTGGACTTCCTCATCCCAGCCTTGAAGGTGGCACAAGAGCATGAGTGGAATGGACATGAATTGTCCTCTAGGATCTTCGATCTAGAACGCTTAGGTGAGATGAGGCTACGCGCGGCAGCAGGCATCTATGCTGCAAAGAAAATACAAAAGGCATACTTTGATGCACACATCAAAGATAAAGGATTGAAAGAAGGAGACTTAGTGTTGGTGTATATGCTAAAGCAACATGCCCGTAAATTGGAAAAGTGAGGATATGGACCCATGATCATTAATAGAATTTCCACTAGCGGTGTTGTTCAATTGGCCACTTTAGAAGGTGATATCTTGCCAAATTATATAAGTGGATGTAGAGTCAAGTTATACCAAGAACCTCTTACAGAGGATATGCTTACGAGACTCAACACTGCTAAGAAGCGAAAAGAAGAGGAGTTGAGGGTCAGAGAAGAAGCACAAGCAGAATCCAGAGAGCGTATTAGGCAAAATAAGTTAAGGTGATTAGGCCTAGATGTCAACTCAAAAGCCCCAAAATATCACATGGATATGTGCCAAAAATCAGGCATAATTACTTCTCAAGTCATTGACCGACGTCCCTTTGTGACCATAGAGATAGGACAAGGAAAGAGTGCAAGGAGTATGAAAGAATTGATTGACTTAGGTGTAGCAAGTAGTGCAGTTAGACTGTCCTACTGCCAAGACTTGCAGTTGAACATCAATCCCATAGAAGCTTATCTCATAGGATTGGGAGGTGTGGAAACCCCTTGTGTGGGCGAGGTGGAACTTCCCATCTACTTTCAAGATGTTCCAATGAAAGTCAAAGTGCTAGTGTGTCAAGATGAGAACCTTACAGAACCACTTGTCTTGGGTCAAGATTGGATCTATGACCATGTTGTTAACTTAAACCTAAGAAGTCAAATCCTTCAAGTTTGGGTACAAGAACAATGCATTACAATAGAATTAGAGAACTGCATGCTCACAAATCCAGATGTCCCACATTCTCATAGTTTTTCTAAGACTAATCATATGGAAGAAGATTTTGTATGTGTCAAAAGCTCTATGATGCAGAAGGAGTCAATCGTGGAAGAACAGGTTCGAAGACAGGTGGATCTTTCTTCTTGTCCAAATACTCAGGTGGCCACAATAGTTCCACCACAAAGACAAACACAAATGTTCACTACAACCACTAAATCAAATAGAAAGACACCATTCAACAAGAAAGCAGATTCGAGCATGAAGCAGATCTGGGTACACAAAGGAGAGCAACCACCAGTGTTGCCCCCACAAATCCCATCCAATCAAGCCCACCAGGCCAGCAGACAAATGAAGAAGCTAGGGGAAGCTCACCCACAAGGTATCCGACAAATTTGGGTGCCCAAGAAATTAATTGCAGCTCAACAAGCGCAATTACACATGTGGGTACCCAAGAAACTCTTACATGCACAATGCCCTATGCTCTCCTCCATGCAAAAGGTCACAACAAACAAGCCCATGCGGGGCAAGGGTCAGAACCAAACACCAAGACTAAAACCAGATCAACTCGCCTCTTCAAGAAGGATTAGAAGACAAGCCACAATGGTATGGGTATGGAAGCCAAAAGCACTAGTAGCCCCCACAAAACTAGGGAACCAACCACATGGGATACAAAATTTAAGAAACCATCCAAAGATGAAGCCGCCTGAAGTGATCTCCACAATGCCAAATGCTGTTCTAAGATGGACCCCAATAAGGAGGATTACATCATTTCAAGATCCAATGTATACCTCCACCAAAGCCGGCGTCAACATCTACAAGTAACATCGAAAGCCTCGACGAGCGACAACCATGTGCTTCTTGCACAACCCTGTCTTTTGCACCATTCAGATCATGCACTTCCAAAGTATGCATTAATATAGGGCCCTATTACACGGCCATGCATAGACACATTTGAGAAACCCATGCACAAGAGCACATTGACACATGTCAATTATTTTTTCTGATACTAACATCTGTTGTCTTGTTTGGTGACATTGTCTCAAAAAAAAAGAAAAAAAGAGAGAGAGAGAGGTTGTTCCCAGGTTTGGCTCATGGAACGTGAATGAATCATACTTAGTTGAAAAATGGAACCATTGATTCCTGCGCATTTATCAATTTGGATAGAAGTGTGTCTCGGCTAGCAGATGATATTATTGATGCCTTATCTGGTAGATGTCAAGCACTTGGCATGAACATGGCATCCACAACTATTGTTTCTTCTTACCAAGGTAGGAGGGAAGATCTTGAAGGTCCACAACTTGAGCGATGCTTAACTACTGTATGTACGAGAGCATCGAAGGAGGTATCTGCAAGGGGTAGTTTTGGTACCCTGCAAATCCTTGTATGTATACCGGATGAGAAGACTCTTGCTTATGGTGAGCTAAAGAGAATACATGAAACTAAGCTTGGTGTAGTTACCCAATGTTGTTTGTCAAGGAATATAAAGAAATTCAATTCTCAGTATTTAGCACATGTTGCATTGAAAAGAGAAGACCGGACTAGGCACTCAGGGACCATCAACACAGACATTCATTGACTATGTTCCATCACAAATGCCGGGTGTACATCATGAAGAGATAAACATCGATTGACCCTTCACCATGGTAAGTATCCTTACTCTGGAAACACCATAACCATGATAGATTAGGAGACCTCTTTGTCGGCACACCCTTGAGCACTTAGCTCAAGACCGCCAATTTTTGCACCATACTTCTTCCAATGCATTTCCCAAGTAAGCATTCATAGGGCTACATTACAAGGCCGTGCACAAGGCACATATTTTCCTCAACCCATGTACAACTTACCCATCACTCAATATGGGTTATAAGTACTTGGCATGACTACTATGAACATCAACTTTGGAAGATCTAGAGGACATCAATAGAGACTCACAACGACATAGCCATGCTGGAATCCAAGGAAGAAGCACATACCAAGGGACTACAACTTGCAAAGGCTCGCAGTGACAAATGAAGAACCGGACAACCAACCCTGCCACATCTGGAAGCTAGACGACTTTTGATCATACAGAAGGGACACTCCCTCTCAAAGCATTACTTGGAACAACCACTACAACAAGGGTCTGTCAGGGACGACAGACTCGAGAGGGGGGAGTGTTGGAACTCAAGGTCAAGCACAAAGAATGGAAGTGCATCAAAGAAGTGGACTACAAGAAGAAGGAGCAAGCAGGGAGCTCCAAGAAGTACATGTCAAATTTTCAGAAGAATCCTCTACAAAAATAGTGATTTTTATCACTAAAAACCATTGTAAATACCATTTTCTATTTTTGTAACTCCATTTTGTTCAAGCCGAGGAGTCTTTGAGCTTGAGGAGTATTAGAAGTATCATCCTACCAATTTTCATAATTTTTAGACTTCGTTTGATCCGTCAAATAAGCCCTAGAACCTAATTTTTAACTAGGCCAATCAATAGGTCTGGACAGGGCTAAAACTAGTCCAAAAACTATGAAAAGAGCTAGAGAGCTCATTTTTGAGGTTGGCTTGTTAGAGAATAGAGCTTTTTTAAGAGAACTCTTTTGCAATCGAAGCTTTCCATTGTTCCTCTCTTTACTCTTACCTTGTGCACATGTGTGTATGTGTGTGCATGTTTGTGTGCTTTCACTCACACACTTGTGCCTTCACTTGCTCATGGTCTTCATACCGGTCCTCACGTCTCCGCGGATTGACACGTAAAGGAGGTGGTGCTTACGCTTGAGCTATAGCAGTGAACAGTACACTCACATAGGCATGAAGATATGGTCACAAATGATCATGAAAACAAGTGTATATTGAATGTGAAGTACAATGGACTTACTGGTACATGTGTGGGCCTTGTGATCACACTCTGATATGGCATGAAGCTCAGCTAATGGTGTTGCAAACCCCGCGACTAAACCATGTGTATATATAGTGATGATTGGAGCCAAGATTTGAATTTGAATCTTGATCACCTAAAACAATTCTCCTACCTTT
Organism: Ceratopteris richardii; assembly: GCA_020310875.1. NCBI lineage: Eukaryota > Viridiplantae > Streptophyta > Polypodiopsida > Polypodiales > Pteridaceae > Ceratopteris > Ceratopteris richardii. Next base: position 65,019,959 of record CM035416.1, read on the forward strand.
TAGTGATTGATTCTTCAACTAATTCAATCACAAATTTGTGGAGTTCTTTTCCTACTCATCAACCACTTTAGATTCTTTCACTTTTACATCAAGTAGAAACTCAAAAGTTACAAGGGTGAGTTCACAAGTGAACTCTTCAAGGATTTAGCATTTGGTTCAAGTTTCTATGTTTTTTGAAGACTCAATCCAACACTTAGACTTTCCATAGACTTGTTCCAACAATTACAGAGTAAGTTTTGCTTACATTTTTTAATACCATGTGTATATCTTATTGACCAAACCATAGCATATTATTTTTGCAAATGGAATATATTTTATGAATAGATATGGATCATTGGAGATTTTTAGGAATGGAGAAGTCACATTACACGGCTATAGGTTTTTACTTTAAAAACACCCATCATGGGAGTGGTCTACGACAATCGAACTATTTAGAAGAAATGTTCAATTGGTTTTTTGGTACGTCATTCTCTAGAAAAGATGCAATGGAAACAACATGTGAGTCATGAATAGCAAAATTTTCAATAAAGATACAAAATGATATTGCAAGAGGGAAGTGGATATCATCATTCAGACCACTACATCATGCCCAATGGCATGCACAAAGAGTTCACAAGGGTTCTACTTGCAAATAGTTTCCCGACTCCCACAATACATTATTTCTTATCAAAAATTTTTTCAAGGTTTTTATAATTCCTTTCTCATCAAATAAATTTTCAATTCTTTCATATCATGCTAAATTTTTTATTATTATTGTTAGTTTTTTAAATTTTCAATTCTTTCATATCATGCTAAATTTTTTTAATTTATTATTAATTAAATTTTCAATTCTTTCATATCATGCTAAATTTTTTATTATTATTGTTAGTTTTTTACATGTTTTTTTGAATATTTTTTAATGTTTTAAAACTATTTTTTTCCATTTAATTATGAACAAGACAAATCTTAAGTGAAAGGCTATAAATAAAGGTGCCCTTATTCATTTTATCACTTTATATCCTAAGATAATGGCACGCACAAAGTAGACTGCTAGGAAGGATTGTGTCATCTACCCTAGCCATGTGCAAGGTACTCAATGCCCAGCATGGATGACACCCCACAAGAAGCGTCAAACCACAAGCCACTTTTCTAGATGAAACTCAGGTGTAGGCACAAACTCTAGCAACATTCCATTGCAAGGGAATGAAGCTTCACAATAAGAGAGATGAGATGTAACACAAGATATGCAAACTTCCTATTGTATAATTCATGGGTCCAAAAGGTTGAACATATGGATTCTAAAAGTTAGAATATAATATATTTTTGCCTTGGTCTATCCCTTGAATTACCCTTGGAACATGCCTTGAACCTTTGGGTGAAACCCTTGGTTTTAACCCTTGGGGTATTTATTCATATGAGCTCCAAATTGAATGGCTGGAACCTTATGGTTAGTTTATCCTAAGGTGTGGGAACCTGAGTCTTGGGAGAAGCTTCTCTAGGAGCCACCTTGTGTGTACATGAGAGAAGAGTCCTCATTTGATATAGAAGGCATGTAATAGACCTTGGGAAATTAGAAGGCATGTGCTCATCCTTGGGAAAATGTCCACATGAGGGCCACTTCGCTGGACACTTGGCCAAACCCAAGGAGATGCACCCCCTTGGACTAGAGGCATATGTATGGGTGGAGTTGGATGGGTGGAGACGTGCTCTATCTTAGTCTTGGTGGTCTAGGTGCTTGAATTTTATCTTGCTAGCTCATTTGTGTAATACCTAGTAGTTCAATTATCCAACATAAGCCTCAAAGCCACATTAGATGACAACCATGGCTTTCGTGAAGTTGTCCTTTTATACTATTTTAATCAGGGAGTGATTTTGGTCCGTGAGCCTTGCATGGTAATTGTTTTGGTTTGTGAGCCTTGCGGTTGTGGAATAACTCCTCAGGCAAAAGGATTTGTCATGGATCCCCCCCCAATTAGACTACGCGAGCAGGATTCCCCCGATCAGAGGACATGGACAGGACATTTAATAAGGGGGAGTAGGATGCCCATGCATTTTTCCCATGTAAAGGTGAGAGTGAGAGTGCCTCACCTCTTCCTGCTGTCTATTGAAATGGTCCATGAGCTCCTCAATATAGAGTGCAACAATCGAAGCTTCACATCGTATGTGGAATTAGGAGATACCCTCTCAGCCATCCGACACAAGCTTCCTCTTGCTACCATTTTTGTGAACTCTTTGCCATTGTTGATTCGCATGAGAGAGGAAGGAGTGGGTTTATTCATCGGAATGAGAGCATGGAGATATGAAGAAGGAAGATAAAATTTCTTCACATGAACCTTATGGAGAAGTACGGTTCATTTTAGACTGTTATCAAGGAAGTAGTTAATTACTTCTTTTTGTTTATTTTGTAAGCATGCCATGTAAGATCTATTTGCATGTATAAAAAGGAATAATGATTTAAATCAAGATATATATGTTTACAACATGAAATGCAAACTCCTCATAGTGATTTTATAATGAGAAGTTCATACTTCCATTCCATGTTCAAATTGAATACGCATTGAACTCCTCCCATATGTGATGTGGCAAACACATCATATGATGAAATCAATGCATGTGCATGTTTAGGTATAAGAGTAAGTATGAAGATACCCATGATGAGACATCATAAACTAGTAAAGTAGAAATGCCCCAAGCTCGCAACATCAAAGGTGAATGGATGGACAAGCTTCACCATACAATGGTTCAAAGGATGGATGTAGCAATGATGGAGATAAGTACTCTTTCCATTTGTGAATATTTTCTTTGCAAGTTCATGCAAATATGCATTTCAAATGAGTAGGTGAAGTCTGCATGCTCATAGAATGGTGCATAGATTGAATCATTAAAGTGATGCACTAGAGGCACAAAGGATTACAAAGTGGGTTTTTTTTAGCATGCAATGAGCTCACCACCTAAAGATTGTTAGGAAATGGACATAGAATGTCCATTACATATGGACTGAATACCAAAGGAATGCACAAGCATGTATTCATATATGAAATGGAGTTCCAAGTGTGAATTCCATGCATGCTTTAAAGAGGGGTAAAATTTTTGAGCCTTATGCATGCTCAACATTTTTCATGCATATAATTGGATTGAGTTATGAATGCATGGATTTATGGGATGAGAGAAAGATAAGTTTAAAGTTAAGATAGGAAAATGCTTCTTGATATGAAGTCAAAAGCATAAAATCTTAATGGTACTTTGCAATTATGTGAATCAACCATGAACTTTTATGTTTTTTATATGCTGGCTTAATCCAAAAGCCAAGAAATTTTAACACAAATAGAAAAACCTTAAGCTTTGAGTGTTACTTATGGATTCTCAAGTTCCATAAAGACGCATGGCATAACTCAGTAGCAAGGCCAATGAATTGGGCTACAAACCAAACAATGTTTCTCTTCTTTTTAAGTCATAATAAGAATTTGGATTCAAAAGAGAGACTAGAAACCTACATGAAACCCTATGCAAATTCATGGTTTAATCTTTCATAGTCATGAAAGATGTTAAGAAGTTCATAGACCTTCAAAACTTCAACGTCTGATCATTGAGGACAATGATCACACTAAAAGGGGGAAGAGAATGCCATAGAGTGAAGAGTTAGGGAAAAAAATGGTTGAACATTTTCTCTCTTTCGAAGTGTGCATTTCCTCCCCAATAAAGTTTCTTCCTTTATTCACAAGTGATATGATCCATTTGAACTTTAGAAGAGTTGCTTTAGGAGTATACTTTTGGAGAAAAGGAAAAGTAAAGGGTTGTAAGATACCCTATAAACCATCATCCCAAAATATCCTATGAACAAGCAACAACTTTCCAATATGGTTAAGAATATGAACATTTTGCTAATTCAATGATCGGCCTATTACTATTTCCTTTAAGATAGATGCACAACTATGTCAAAAGATAATATCTAGTATGTAAATACTAGCTCTGTTATTGTCTCCTTCATCCATATACACTTTAATCTGATTTTCTAATAGTTTACTTCAATTTGTCATTCGTATTTTTTCTGCTTCATACATTTCTTGTTGCTTTTTCAATGTCATTACTTCAACTTGAAGATCTGAAACAGATGTAGTTACCTCCTTGAATTTTTCTTTGAGCAGCGAATGTTCCTCTTGGATATGATTGCATTCTTCAATCTTCTTTGTTAAGTCTTCTATTTTCTGTGTGATTTCCTTCTTAATGTTTATATTCATCGCTGAGAGTTCCTCGCTTATGGTTTGGAATCAAAGGTACCATTAATAGCAACACCAGCCATTGCAAGAAGGGATCTCTCCATAGCATTAGAGGCCACACATGTTTATATGAGAGGTCAAGTCAACCTTACTGTACAAGGCCACCATTACCACCAATCAAGCAAGCAACAAAGGCCATCACAAGCAGCCAAGAATGTAGCACAACAAGAAAGGTATAAAGAATTGGGGTTAAATAGTTCAAGCTCAGAAGATGAATCATCCCAAGACCATGATACACTCAATATTGATATATGCGTGGATGAGCATGCGGGAGAGGACTAGGATGATTTGAATCAAGTCCATCATCAAGTGGAAAAGGAAAGTGAATAGATGGCACAAGCCCAAGTGAATGAGGAAACAAGGATACCTCTCAAGGAAGTATCACCTCCCAAGTCGAGAACAGTTATACATCCCAAACAAGCACAAGACATTGATGAAGTACAAGAAGAACGAGAATCTACCTTACCAATCTGAGTGGTTGCTGAACCATCACCTTTGGATGTGGTGGTTGATTCTCAAAAAGTTCCCTTTGAGGAACCAGAAGCACAAGAAACAACAAACACCATCGAGAAGGCTGAGCCAAGAGTGCAACTGCATATTAGGTAGCCACATGAGGACACATTACATGTTGCGCAAGGTAAAGATGTGCAAATGGGTGAAGAACCACTCATATCACAAACATGGCTGAATGTAGATGTGAACCAACTAAAGCCTATAGTTAGAAACATGGGTGACATAGCCATGACTGACCAAACCCTATTGATGGACAAAGAAAAGGAAAAGGTAGAACTATTTGAGGCCAGAAGTTCTCTTGGATTGCAGGGTTTCGGATGCTTCTGCCACTCGAGCTCGTTTTGCACCTCTCATGGTGGTTTTTGAGCAAGTGCCAACTTCCTCCACTACTACAATACCTTTCCTCTTCTTTGGTACAGTGGTTGCCTTTACATATTTTGACATTTCAACCATTGATATCATAGGTCATAAACATTCTTTCATGTCTAATGCCTGATAGATAAGTAATGTCAAAGCAGAGCTACCATTTAAGAACTTCTTGTGTCCCTACTGCTTTTTGGCTTCGAATATCTGCTCTTGAATGTACGGGGTAAAATTGATTTGGTTACCAATTTGCTTGACTGCATGGGATAACAATTGCACTACCATTTTCTGTGGAGCTGTGTATCGATGCATATTTTGAAAACGAAAATGTTGATGTATGAGTCTTACTTCATCTTCAATGTCAACTCTATTAATGTCTAAGAAGGTTATGTTCTTAGCCTCATGACATTCATCCTTCAGATCAGTGAGACCATCCTTGGTCGAGCCAAATGCTGTCTTGTTTGGTGGTAATGGTGGCTTTGTACCATAAGGTTGACTTGACCTCTCATATAAACATGTGTGGCCTCTAATGATGTGGAAAGATCCCTTCTTCCAATGGATGGTGTTGCTGTTAATGGTACCTTCAAAAGTTCATGCATTCTCTTCGATTGCGGGGTTTCAGATGCTTCTGCCACTCGAGCTTGTTTTGCACCTCATCGTAGTAGACTTTTTGTCGCCTCTTGGCTGCATAAATACCTGCCACTGCCTATAATCTGGTTTCATGCAATCTTTCAATTTGATCGAATTGTTGGGACAATTCTTGTCCAGTCTACTCATATTTCTCAGCTACTCAAAGAGTAGGAATCAAGAAATCAATTTGTAAGATTGCATTCTGACCATACAAAAGTTTGAAAGGTGTTGTGCCTATAGCGATCTTGTAAGAAACTCGAAAAGCCCAAATGGCATGATATAATTGTTTATCCCAATCTGATCGACTATTATTCACAATCTTAGTTAAAATAGTACATAGCACCTTATTGGAACTTTCTGCCTGTCCATTTGCTTGTGGGTGATAAGGGACCAATTTCTTATGAATTACTAGGAATTCATTCATCAAAGTTTCTATTACTTTGTTACTGAAGTGTGCTTCGATCAATCATGATTTCAATGGGGAACCGGAACCTTCTAAATATATTTTTAAAGATAAACTTGGCAGTAGTTCTTGCATCATTCTTCTTTGTGGTCTTTGCTTCCACCCATTTGGTCAAGTAGCACGTAGCAACTCTTACATACTCAGCATGAGAACCTTTAGTAGGTGGGCTAATTGGTCCAATGAACTCTATACCCCATTTAGTGAAAGATCTAGCACTGATCATAGGTCGTAGTGGCGTTTTATCTCTTCGGATGGGGTACTTTGTTCTTTGACACACATCACACCTCTGGACGTACGTTTCTGCATCCTGATACAAGGTTGGCCACCAGAATCCGGCAAAAAGAATCATTTTTGCAGTCTTGTCAATTGAAAAATTACCTCTTGCTGCTCCAGTATGGGCCATCTCTAGTACATGGATATACTCATCTTCATGTACGCATAATCGTAGTTGGTTGTCTTGTCCACGTTTGAATAGTTATCTCCTTATAAGGATATAATCTTTACTTTGCTCCTCTAAAGCCCATTTTTGTGCTAGGCTTGCCCCTTCTGGGTATTCGTGTGCCTTTAAAGAGTTTACTAAAGGTAAACTCCATCTTGGTGCTATTGTCGAATAGCATAGCATAGAGTTCTCCTCATGTCTTTCTTCTTGACAGGTGGGACAATTTGTTATGTGAGAATGAACATCTTTGTGCATCTCCTTCCAATACACTCCTAACCTTTTTAGTTATTGAATTGTACCACTGATACTTCTATGTTTCTTCCATGGATTTAAGTGGGTGTGTCTTAACCAAGTTTCTTGTTCATCCTCGTTGACACATCTTAACAAAAGTCCACTAGAATCTTGATTATATAGGCTTCCTCCTACAATATGAAGGTTCCTAGTCTTCCATAATTGTTGGGTTTTATCTGAGTTACTCCCATGACTAGGTCCATGTGTGAGTATAGGTATCAACTTTTCCACCCTCTGTGGACAAACTTCTAAGTTAAAAGATAGGTTTCAAGCAGGTCATCTGCAACTTGACTTGGGGGTTCTCCATGAGTCACTCGAGACAGATGATTGGCTCTGACATGCATGTTTCCTTTCTTAACCACTACTTCAAAAACAAATCCCATTAATAGTAGAAACCATCTCACTAGTCGTCCCATGTTACAGGGTTTATTGACTAGGTATAACATAGCTTGATGATCAATAAAGAATTTGAATTCGTTTGCTAATAAGAAGTGTTGGAATTTCTTACCGCCTATACCATTCCTAATCCCTCTCCTTTGATGGTAGTGTAATTACGTTCGGCTTGGTTGAGCTACCTACTAGCATAGGCTATAGGGTGATTGAGTTTTCCTTCATCTGCAAGTTGTGCTAAGATGCATTATATGGCAAATTTAGAAGCATCCACATGGATATGAAATGGCTTATTCCAATTTGGTACTTTTAGAATGGGCGCTGAACTCAACTCATTGAATGCTTTCTCACAATCTTCAGTCCAATCGAACTCATTGAAGCATTCAACTCATTGAATGTTTTCTCACAATCTTCAGTCCAATCGAATTGAGTTAGTAAGCCATATAGAGGTCTGGCAATTATGGCATACATGTGGATAACTCTACGATAATATCCACAATGTCTCATAAATGTTTGTACTTCTTTTGCATATTTAGGTCAGGGTAGTTCCAGAATGACTTTGATCTTGTCTTCATCTGTGGATATTCAGTTCTTAGATAATATATGCCCTAAGATTTTTCCTTGCCACACCATGAAGACATATTTTTTTGGGTTTAGATAGACTCTATATTGTCTACATTTTGAAAAAATTATCCTCAAATTGGGTATGTGATCCACTCTTTGTGAAGAATAAGTGCACAAATCATCAACGTATACTTCCATGCTCTTCCTAAGGAATTCGTTAAAGACAAGACACATTAATCTCTGAAAGGTTGCTGGCGCATTGGTTAGGTCAAATGGCATAATCCTAAAAGCATATACTCCCCATTCTGTGGCAAATGCAGTTTTGTGTTGATCCTCTAGAGCGATTGCAACTTGGTTATACCAGACAATCCATCAAGAAGCTATAAACTTCCTTTCTTGCCACTCTCTCAAAGAGGTGATCTATAATGGGTAATGTGTAACTATCTCAAATAGTGGCTGCATTAACTTTCTTGAGCTTAATGCACACCCTTAGTTTGCCATTTTCCTTGGGGTACTACTACCAAGGGCGACACCCATTCTATGTGTTCGATTTCATAAATGAATCACGTGGCCAATAATTTGTCTATTTCTTCCTTAATTTTGGCGGAGTATACGTCATTGTATGTGTATGGTCGTTGTTTGGATGGTTTTGGCGGAGTATACGTCATTGTATGTGTATGGTCGTTGTTTGGAATAAAGTGTGAACAAATAGAGGGATCCACTCCTTATAAATCCTTGTATGTCCAAGCAAACACATCCCTATAAGTTCGGATCAACTCTGTAAGTTCTTGTTCTTCATCTTTTGACACATCCTTCCCTATGTAAGTGCATCTTTCCTCTTCTCCTTCTATGGTCACAGTGACTTTCTTGCTCCGTTCCTTATTATCATATGCTATTCCTTCTTGTACTTGTCATTTAGGCATTTGGATGGCAATTTTTCTTTCATCCACATCATATCTTTTAAAATGTTCAAGAACCTCAAACTGTTCTTGGGGGGTATTCTCTTCCCTACTAGTCTCTTCTGAATTGATAGTCTATTGATTTCCTTTTTCCTTGAGAGTGGAAGGGCTTCCAATGTTAGTCTCTTTATGTTCCCCTTCTAAGTGATGTCCTTCATCCTGGGTCTGAGGTTCCATTTCTATACTTTCATTATCTTCTCTCCACTCTTTCTCTATACATTCTCCTTCCTCTATCTATTGTAGTACAACCATGTATAGACTTACATCGTATCCTTCCTTGTCTCTGCACTCGTTCAGGGTCAAGACTTCTTCATTGACACACATATCTAATAAGGCCAAGATCTGCATCCATCTGTGGGGCGCGAACTCTTCATCCAAAAACACTTATGGCATATATGCTAGATCATCTACTAGTCTAGAGATTCCACAACCTAGTTGCCACATTCATCTTCTTTCTTCTTCTCTCCTAGCTGCCTTACACATCCATAGTTGGGTGTCTTCATGCATCCATGATTGATCTTCAGATCCCGCACTATGGAGTGATAGGTTGTCCTCTTCTTTATGTATAGAGTTCCATTATAGAGGTGGGACATCTCAATAAGCATATGTATGGAGGTTTATCCTCGTGGTTATGCCCCTATGTTGCAGATATACTGAATCTTTGCCCTAGTCCTCCACTACCCTTAGTTGTCTCATAAAAGTCTTCCCAAGATCATTTCATAGTTACTCGCTCTCTCAAATTGACAAATAGCTAACGTGTGCTCGAAGTATACTCCACATGTAGTAAGTATAACATTCTCTAGCAATCCCAAAGGTATTTCGGTATGACCATCAGCTAATTATAATTTCATTATTGTGGGTCGTAATGGTGGTTTGTCCCACTTCTCCCATATTTCTTTTGTGGCTATTCCTACTCCAAGTCATGTGTCTAGGATTTCTTTTGTGGTGTAACCTCAGAAAGTTATGGGTAGACAAGTGTTACCTTCATCTCCTTCACTGAAGTCTCCTACTTTATCTATCGGGATTTGAATTGTATGTGTATCTTTGTTGGCCTCCTTGTTGAGTGCCTTTACTTGTTTTTGCCTGAGTTGCTTGGCCGATTTAGTCCATACTTGTGGTTTAATTTTCAATAATTCTTCCAAAGTTATAGAGCACTACACTTTTGTCTCCTTCAACTTTCATGCTATGTCTGACGTTTTTCTTGAGATTCCTTTTCCTTTTGTTCTTATTGGTGGGGTGTGATAAAGTTCTGACTTCCGCTCATACTTTCCCATGTAGTTAGGTAGTGTGTTTATGCTTTCTAATTCCTCCAAGCATTCCTCACAATTTATCTCTTTATTAATCATTCCTAGGTTCTCGTTTGCATCCAATTCTTCAAAAGACAGATCAATGCTCTCAATTTTCTTCCATCTTTCTTCCTGGACTCTAGCCCATAGATCCACAGCCCAATTAGCTTCAACTTAAGGGATCACAGAACTTCTTTCATGGTTTCCAATTGTTACGCTTTCTGCTTTCTCTACAATCCTCTTGTCTTCTGAAGGGTCATGTGCTCCCAAATCTTCTTGAAATTCTCTATCAGATATTCTTGTTTTGGGAGGGTTTTGGATAGGTTTGTCTAGTGTGTTTTGAGCAATCTCAATCAACCTTTTGTAGATTTCTAGCCATTCTTTTTCCAAATCTCCTCTCGGATAACCTTCGTGTTGTTCCAAACTTGGTCTTGCTTTGATCTTGGATTGATATGCATTTATCCACATGGCTAGATCCTCGGGTATTTGGATCAACTAAAACCAATGCAATTTGTTGTTTCTATTGCTCTTTCTCTACTTTAATAGAATCCTTACTAGCTGTAGGATTCGTAGATTGATTTAGCTATTCTTTGCTCTTCTCTTCCTCCTTCTTTTGAGTCCACTTGTTTCTCAATTTCTCTTGTTGAGCTTTCCATCTTTGAATCTGTTTTACGTTAGAATTTTCTAAACCTGGCACTATTTGAGGCATCGGTGTTTTTGGTTTGTTGGTTTCTTGCACAATCAAGTCTAACCTTTTCTGCCTTTCTTTAGCTCTTGATCTTGTAATTGCCTTTAATGGTACCGGATACTCCTTATCACTTCCAAAAGATTCCACCACTTCTACTATGTTTACTTGAGTTGTGTGGTTTGCCTTGTTAGGGTTTTTGGGACAATCCCTAAACAAATGCTTCTTTCCACAATCACTACAATATCCTTCCGAAACCTTATGTGGTGGCTGGTAAGGAAAAGTGCATTCCCTAATGAAATGGTCTCCTCCACAATGATAACACGATCCTCAAGGGATTGGAGGTCTAACCATGGGTCTAGAGGGTGTTTGGGCTCTTGGGTTCATGTACATTAATGTAGCATACCCTCCGTATCCATATGAGTTGTCATAGACCTCTTGTCCATAAGGGTGTTACTCATAGGTCAGCTCATAGTTCATAGAGTCAGCTTCTATTTGTAGTATTCTCCCTAGTTTTGACCATAGAATTGATTATGGCTGTCAGGGCCAGTTAATGAAGTAGTCGGCACTAGTGCTCTCTCAGTGTTATCTTTTGCTTGGGTAAATTTCACTCGAACAACATTCTATGGGTGAGGTGGTTGTTGTCCGAACACTAGCTATGGTGGATTGTATCCTGGGTATTCGTAGGGACGTTGAATTGGAGGTGGGTTCTGGTACTGAGATATCTAGGAAATTCCCTTCCTTGGTCTCTAGTTGGTATCCATATGGCATGAATTGTGGTGGTTGGATAGGTCTAGGTTGTCTATTGTAAAGGCAATTTTTGGTATTGTGATTTGTATATTTTTTTTTCAATACTGCAATATTGATCTTGATTCTGTACTGGTGGGTCATTGTAAACATATGGGGGTGATGGAACTATCCCCCTATTGCACACATGAGAAGGATGATCCCCTCCATAGTGTACACATATCCCCTCCATAGCATTGACATGATCTCCTCCATAGCATCGACATCCATAACGGGGGGTTGGGGTAATTCTTCTGTCCCTGCACCCCCTAATTTCTTTGCCACTAAGTCTGCAATCTCTTCTACATTGTTGTTCAAACTAGAAATGGTGCTAGAATTATCCTCACTCTTATTCTTGGTTGGGGAATCTTCAAGTATTTTGACAAGTTATCTTCTAGGTCTATACATTCCTTCAAGCATTCACTTAAGGTTTGGAATCTTCTTACATAGACTAATGCTCTTAGGGATCCATTGAATAGTCCCTCTAAAAATAATGAGATCATTTTCTGCTATGTAGGCCTTTCTTCCATGGGACATCTACCCAGTCATTGCTTAAATCTTCTAGCCACCTGTCGAACTAACTCCGTAGGGGCCTGTTTGAAACTATGAATCAAAGATGAAGAGTTATTCTTAATGCCAGTCTTTGTGAACTCTTCGATCATTTCCTGAAATACTTGCTGCATATTTAAGAAATTATTGGGTCCAAGTGGATGGAAGTAGGCCAAAGTGGTATCCGTAAGGGTCAAGCCAAATGACTCATATTGAACTAGGAAATCTTCCACTTGTTCAGCATGAACCTCTTGCTTGAATTTGGCTATGTGATCATAAGGTCCACAAGACCCATCATAGTGGCTCCTCATGCATTTGGCCACTTGAATTGGTTGTAATCTTCTACCAGGTTCTAGTGGTCTAGGCAGAACAGGAATGGCTGGATGTTTCACTTGAACTCCAATTCCCCTGCCTAATCGCTGTCTCTTGGGAACATGATTTCTATTTCTAAGCTCTCCACTGGTTGGGAGTTGATAGTTAGGATTGGCTTCTAGTGTAGAAAAATGAACATTAGCCCTCACAAGAATGTTCTGTTGTTGAGCTTGCCCAAAGTTTTGATAGGCATAGCTTTGGTACGTTCCTTGAGGGTTCTGGGAGGTAGTTCCTAGGTCTCTATGGGGGAACATTGGAATACCTTGATATCTTAATCGGGATCTATTTAGCTTTGACATGGGCCATTGATTTCTCATATTCCTATCAAGATAGGTAATTCTAGAGAGATCCTTCGGATCTTGTAGCTCAAAAATGGTGATAGGGTTGCTACTTTCTCCCCACAAAGATGAAGGGGCTTGTAGTATTTTCTCCATCCCAGCTACCATATACACATCAATCAATGTATCATCCTGAGGGATCTTCTCACCTCTCCAAACTCTATTTACTTTATACTTACCTCGGGGTGTTAAAATCCTATCTTCATTATTCTCCCTCTTGGGGTGATTTATGTCCTCATTTTCCCATTGTTGACTTATGGTTTCAGGACAGTCGGTCACTGCATAGATTACTCCTCTTTTGTCCATATAGAATTCTCCTTCATATTTTACTGCAGGTCGACAAACTATCTCAGATTCACTCACTTTCTTCATTCGTGCTAGTGATCTATTTAGTCCATCTATGTTAATTGGCAGTTCATGTTGATTATTGTTCACATACTCTAGTGAGGTCCTGAATTCTCCTTCAATGGCGGATATAAATCCTATCAATGGTACTGAACTATGCATGTCCTCCAAAGCCATTCTAGCTTCTTCGTCTCACTCACTAGAGGTATTAGAATAATGGGAATTGGCAGTAGGTAAATTTACACTTCCTGCTGATGATATGACACTATGTCGGCTTCCTAGGACACATCCTGAGCGCAGGTTCATCCACTCAACACTTAAGTCAATTTTGTGGGTCTCCCAGGTTTGTGTTTATTCTAAGAGTTTACTTGGCCCAAAGTAGACCTTCTTTTCCTAGACTATCAATTTGTCTACTATTTTCCACGATACATGATACTTGACCTTCCATGATACATGATACTCCACAGGACACAATACATGATACACGAGTTTTTGGTGATATACAGTACCTAGAATTGGGTCAATACAGGATTCACGATACATGATGATAGTGATGATACACGATACACAGGATGTCACGATACACAATACCTAAAGGACTAACGATACACAATACTCAGATCCAAAATGATACATGATACTTGTCTCCGCGATACACGATACCTCAGTGGCCACGATACACGATACACAATACTTGGGACCTAGAAGATACACGATACTTTAGGATCGTGATACATGATACTCATGATACACGATACTCACATATCGCGATACACGATACTCAAGTGTTGTGATACACGACACTCAATGATCGTGGTGATACACAATACATGGAGGGTTGCGATACACAATACTTGGGTATCATGATACTCAACCCGATGATACATGATACCTAGGTATCACGATACATGGGGAGTATAGGTATCAATGATACACGATACCGGCCAGGTATCGCGATACACAAGAATTCAAGTATCGTGATACTTGAACTCAACCGATCACGATACTTGGGCTTATCTCACTCAAATGAAAGAATTTTTTTTTCAATTTTTTGCATTAATGTGATCCTTGTGCATTCCTCCCATCCCTATGTGCCTGTGACAAACAAATTCTCCCTCTCTCCCATGATACTCCTATCACGACATCGATTGCAGCCCCGATCATGTTTTAAGCAGGTTTAATCTGGTTTAACTTGAAACTTCACTTGGTCTCACGTCATGATAGTTACTCTTGACTTCTCTCTCTTGACTTGTCCACTAAGTAGTTACTTTAGAAGGTTGTATGTGCACATGATACCATGCCCACGATACCGGTCTTCAAAGCTCCATGATACTTGTGCAGACAAGTGAACAGTCATATGAATTTTTTTAGTTTTGATACCTTTGGGCTAACCCAAGGCTAAGAGATATTGAAATAAAAAATATTTTTTTCTTTTGGGATTTTGGGGAATCTACCTACCTACTCTTCTCCTACTCCTTCTTTTCTACTCTCTACTCCTACTCACTCACTCTCACTTCCCTAGGTCTACCAACTTACTACACACGCTTTCCAAGTGTGAAGTATTAAGTGCAAAAAGAAATGACTTACCAAATCAGAGTACTCACCTCTTCACAACTCATACCTTCTTCTAAGATCTCTTACCATCATGCGAGTACCTCGGTTGGACTCGTACTTCCTCCTCAACTCCACCAATAAAACATGTGAACCTAAATGACAACTTAGGGACTTCTGATCAAAGAGACTATTCCTCTATCACCAACAAGTGCATATAGTGGGGATCACACATTTAAATTATTAATCCGAGAAGTATCTTGAACCTAACCAAGCATATGAAGGCTTGCACTTACAAAATGGTCAATGAAGTGAAATAGCTACCGTAGCATGCAGATGAGTATTATCTCTCAGGTTCATCACTCACACAAGTGAAATAGTGTCGCAATACATGAAACAACAGTAACCACAAAAACGCACATTTCTCTCATCTCAGGACTCGGAATATGGTCAATAGCGGGTTTATTTCGAAGCTCTCAACAAGAGCTTCTGACAAACTTGCTTCAAGTTATGGGCAAAAAACTGACTTGCGCAACTCACGTAGTTTCACCACACACCTCCTCACGCTTCACATATACATTACACACTTTAGCAATGAATTGGATAGAAAACACCTCCATGCACTCATTCCAAGGTACAATCACACATGCAAGCTCACAAGCAAGGAGATACAAGAGGAAGAAGAGGCAAATTCGAAAATCTGAGTTCTCTCTTACTCACAATGGCCAAAAGCCTTTACAAAGTGTCACCAAATGACTTATATACATGTGCCCTAAAAATCGTCCTTTCACACAAGAGATCGGTACTTTATTAAAGAAAGCCTAACTTCCTACTATTTTACAAAGATTGTGATACAATGTTTGAGATTTATGCATCTAGAGGACTCCTCTAGTGCATTTACATGACTTCATGAGGTTTCTATAGAAATTAGAAGAAGAAAATTGGTGCTCATAATTTGAAAATTTTGGGGCTCCTTTTCCTATGCTTCTTTACTCTACAACAACATGGTGCAAGTTTCTTAGGATGAGAATCCTTGAGATAAATATACAAAACAATGGATGGAAAAAGACCAATCCAAACCTACAGATCTAGACACTTTTGTGAATTTCAAACAATTATGTATATCCATTACCATCTTGTGCTTCAAAGATGATATGGACCGTATATCAGGTTTTGGCCACTCCTAAGAAAAGAATCTAATCTAATTCTCTCCCCAAACCATTCATTGTCGAGGGTACATCATATCTATGTGTGTAAAAGAAAAGTCTATCATGGAAAAGTTGAGTACGAGATAGTTCTGGAAAGACTAGTGCACCAACATTTGCATGCAATGCCTAGAAAGTACCTATAAGACTATGAAGTGGTTGCTCTTCCACCAAAGTAGAAGGAAATATATTTGAAACAAATAAAAGCATATCTAAATAGTTCAAAAATATATTCAACACTATAAAACATACAATATTGTATAGTAATACTTACAATTCATATGATATCTGATTCTAATAGAGTTTTGGAGTTTCATAGTTGCCATTGTAAAAACATGTGGTACAATAGCAACCATCCCATTGTCTTTGTGCTTCTTGAAGCCAAGTAGCTTTCCCTTCCAATGAAGATCCAAGTTTCCACGATATCTAACTCGATGAGGCCCAACTCCAGAGGGTTGGATGTACACCCATGCACCTTTGGAGTATTGATGTGATAGCCATTGCCCATCTATAGCTTTGATATTGTGACATCTTAATGTGAGGACCATCTTTTGGTCCTTTAGAAGCTTTAGATGTTGCCATTGAAGTTGAAGGTCTTCAAACTAGAAAACTAGTTCAAGATATGAGATGTAGATAGGTTGGAATGTAGAAACAAGAGCTAACGGTGTGCTTCAAAGAGAAAGTAGTGGAAAAAGATAACTTTTTGGGACTTGAGTATGAAAATATGAGGTTTAGGAGGGAAATAACTCTTTTTTGAGTTTCTTTTTACATAAGTCATTTGTGTAGCTCAAAACATGAATGGATTTTGAATTCGGGATAAAAAAGAGTACTCTTGATCCTAAAAAGTAATGAGGGGTCATTCTCGGGTGTGACGATGAGTTTTTCAACTTTTTAAAACAATTAAATTTTTGGACCCAACCAAGTTATGAGATTCCTTCATCTCTAGAGACATCACCTTAAACAAGGGAGAAATCTATCCCCTCTCCCCCCTTCAGCCTAGTATTTTATAGGGTATAGACTATGGCCACCATCCTCTTCTGATTGGTCGATCATTAATCACTCCTTAATCTAAAACGCCCATGCAGGGTTCATTTTTTTCCCTAATGTGGAGTAGAGTATACCTCACATGAATTTTGTTTTTTTTTTCGGTAATCGAGAGGAATACATAGAGAGTTTAAACTCCTTAGAATGGCATAGCTAAGAGGATGAATATAACTATTTAGGATAGATTCATTTCTATTTTGCATCCTGCAAACCGTTCACAAGACTTTCGGGCAGAAATAGTGTTGATTGGAGTTCATATGATTAACCTTTCATGTTGTACTAAAAAAGGCCTCGAAGTAGCACAAGAGTTATGGACATGGAAGCCATCATATGATGATCATATTCAAGTTTGTAGGGGTGAAGTGTATATACCCAAGAATCTTAGACAAAAGCTAGATTAGAAACACATTTTTCTTGGATATGGTGGAAACAATCATTTTTTATATTGCTTATAGGATCCTAAAAGATAGTTAAAGATTAGAAGTAGTGATATCATTTTCAATGAGTCTAAGATGCATAAGCAACCCATTAAGAATATTGAAGCAAGAAGAGCATTGTTTGAGGATACTAGTCGTCTAGCTAGCATCATAAGAATTCTACACATAGGGATGCTCAAGAGAATGTCCAATGAGGTCATATGTAAATTCATATTGACCAACTTTTGAGAAGTTTTGCATGTGACTCACATCCACTTGATAGATTTGTTCTAGATTTGAATTTTGTTATGCTCCACATATGCTGGTGAGCCTTCTTGCTACAGCGAGGCTATGTAGACAAAGTATGTCAAGCAAGAACATGCCATGAAGAGTGAATTGGATTTTATTCATGATAATGGTAGTTAGGATTTGGTAACTTTTCCAAAGGTTAAGAAAGGTTTACCATGTAAATGGATATAGAAGTTGAAATTCACAATAGATAGTGTTTCTCTAAAGTACAAATCATGATTGATTCCAAATGATTTTAAACAACACATTTCTTGGATTTGTTTCAATGGAAGCGTTAATGCTAGTCCAAATGGATATGAAATCTTTTTTCTTGCATTTGGATCTTACAGAAATGATCTATATGGAATAACCAGAGTGACATGTAGTTTTTAGCAAAGAGGGTCTAGTTTGTAAGCTAAAGAAGAGATCTTATGGCCTTAAAAGTCCCCTAGAAAATAGTACCAAAAATTTGATGCTTTTATGAAGTACCAAGGCTATTTTGGATGCAAGGAGGATCATTGTGTATACACTAAGAGATTCTCATATGGTAGCTTGATATGCTTGATACTTTATGTCAATAACATGTTGATTGTTGGGAAGTTCTCTGATGACTTGTCATTGCTCAAGAAGAGGTTGAATGATATATTTGATATGAAGGATTTGGGGGATGCCAAACATATTCTTGACATGCACATTACTCATGATAAGAGTAAGAGATGTATATATTTGTCTCAAAGTGAGTATATATCCAAACTACTTCATAGGTTTAGTATGAAAGGTGACATTGCTTGACTACAAGTTTACCTATATATTTCAAGTTAAGTAAGGATAATTGCCCAAATAGATGAACAAAATGAGTTGGTAGTCTCATAAATACTATGGGAGCTATGAGATGAAACATTGCATTTGCAATGAGATTTGTGAGCAGATATATATCTAATCTTGGAAAGAAGCATTGGGAAGTGCTCACGATGATTTTTATATAATAAAGTCGCACAAACAACAAGTTCTTATGCTTGGGTAGAAGAGAGTCATCCATTATTGGTCACACATATTCTGATTATGTTTTTTGTGTAAACAAGCAAAAGTCTACATTAGATGCACACTTCACTTTGCTAGAGGTGTTATCTCTTAAGATCTCATATTCAAGATTCTAGAATTGTCTCACTATAGAAGCTTTGTTTCAGCTACTAAGGCATGCAAGTAAGCATTGTGGCTTTGTTGTCTTGTTTGTGATATGGTTCTACCTCAACATGTACTTTGCTTGTTAAATGATAGTCAAAGTGCCATTGTTTTGGCTAAGAATCTCATTTATCATGCAAAGAGCAAGCACACTGAGGTGATTTATCAGTTCATTAGAGATTGCTAAGCAACTAAGCACATTGTTCTTGAGAAGATTCATACTCCAGATAATGCTATATATGTATTCTTTGACTAAAGCTCTCTAGAGGATGCATGTCAATACTATTGCCATCTTCATAGATATTACTTGATTCATGATATTTCATAGTTCCTTGTATATTGTGTACCATGCATATCAGGTAGGAGGTATAGTTTTTATACTTACACTCACGTATGCTTTATTATTCTTTATTTATTCTCCCATAGTTCACTTTGGTCATATTGGCCTTTAGTCAGAGATTGTTATCATTAGTGTCCAAGTGAAAGGCCAAATTCCCACCAAACACTTTTCTATATGTTCTTTAACAAAATATATAGTGGTCTAAACAGCCACAAATTGTACATTCGATCGCATTTGTGAAACCTAAAAAATATGTCTTCTGACTCTTTATGTACTATGTAGTTTTTGTGTATTTTATAGATCTCTGCAAAGTTCTCTATGTGTCATCCAAAGCTCAGTTTTCTATTGTGGAAGAATCTGTGTGAAGCACTTGCAAAGGCAAATTTATCATGGTGCATTGCCATCTCACCACTTCATGCGAAACCTTCTAAGCATTTATATGAGGATTGTATTTTGGGCTAAACGCAATGTTCTTCCTTCCCCAAAGATGGTTCAATTAGAGCTGCAGACAAATTGCATCTTGTTAATAATCATCTTTGTGGTCCTATGCAAACATCTTCATTTACGAGTTACATATACTTCATACATTTCTTTCATAATGTTTCTAGGCATTTATGCAATAAAATCGAATTCCAAAGTGTTTATGTACATTAAGTAGTTCCTAGTTATGACAAAAATCTATTAGCATGTAAAATGGGCACCCTCCGTTATGATCCAAAGGAGTATATATGCCCTGTTTTAATGCATTTTTGGTAGAGCATGGGCTAAAACATCACTATATAGTTCTGTTTACATCTCAAAAGAAAGATTTATTGAGAGGAATAACAAAGCTCTCATCGGAATAGGAATATATAAAGTCAAAAGCTAGGCTTTACCACATAAATTATATTTTGAGGCTATTATGTATGTAGCATATGTACTTAAGAGGTGCTCCAGTAGAGCATTGCAATATACTACTCTTCATGAGACTTGACATGATTGAAAGCTATATGTTTCTCATCCATATGTTTTTGGTTATCTATCATATGCATTAGTGCCTAAACAAAAACACAAAAAGTTGGACAATGAGACTATGAAATGTATATTTTATTGGGTGCATTTCTGAAACAAAGGTTATCTTCTATAGAATTAACATACCAAATACATTCCGGCTATTCATAATGTTCTTTTTATGGAAGATGCAAATCAACCCTAATTTTCATGTACTAAGAAGACATCATTCCACTTAAAGGATATATATGAAACTTTGTCTCTTTTTATTGTTGGAAAATCAAGTAGTGCTCCTAGTGAGGCAAACTCTCAATATTTATAGATTTCAAATGATGATTGAGATCATTCTACTTCTTGTGCAAATTTATATGATGTAGTTATTGATGAGAGGGTTGACATTGAATAGGCAAAAGCTATGCCTAAATAGTTGGTATAGACTTTAAAACGTAGTAGTTAGATGCATCTTTGTCACATTATGCTTGTTCATACTCTTATAATGCTTCTTTCACATTAGATTATTATGTAATGAGTGTCTCTATCATTTATGGTGAGAATGAACCCCTTTCCTTTGATGAAGCATAGAAACTAGAAATTTGGATGACTTTAAAATCTGATGCCATTATGAAGAAGCTAAAAAGTAAGTCAAAAAAAGTTGATAGGTATCATGCTAGGCTTGTTTCCAAAGATTATGCCCAAAAAGAAGGATATTGATTTTGATGAGATATTTCCCCCCACATGCCAATGATAACTACTCGTAGCATTTTTTCACTTGCAGCTCATCATGGTTGGAACATATATCAATTAGACATTAAAACTTCATTTTTCGATGGTGATAGATATGAAAAGGTGTATGTATTTTAGCCCCTTGGTTTTGTATAGAAAGGGCATGAAAGCAAAGTATGAAAGTTCAGAAAGACTTTGTATGGACTAAAGCAATCACCACATGCTTGGTATGAGAAGATATATGCCTACTTGGTAGATCATGGATTTGAGTACATATAATATAGAGCACCTTATATGGTAAGTTGTACATGATAAAATTCTAATTATGATTTATATATTAATAACATGCTTTGTAATAGTCCTAACATGAAGCAATCAATATAAGGCTAATTTGCATTTTGAGATGACATACTTGGGATCTTTGCATCATTTTTTAGGCATCTAATTTATGCATTTGATGGGTTAATAGCATTTGTTAAATAAAATACATGAACATATTATTGCAATGTTTCAACCTAAAGATTGAAAACCTATTGCCACTCCCATGGAGATAGGTTTATGGTTGTATCTTCACATCGATGTTGGAGATGCATTTGATGTTGTTTTCTATCAACACAGTGTTAGATGTTTTATTTACTTATGCATAATCCAGCATGTTATTCACTTTTTTATCTCTCAAGTGAGAAAGTTTATCCATAGACTAGGTATAAAGCATTGCAGGCAGTTAAGAACATCTTTCACTACTTGAGTGGCACTCCACTACTTGCATATTTCCCAAGGAGAGATCCTTACCACCAGATTTACATGCTTTCTCCATCTTAAATTGGGCTAGTTGCTATAATATTCATGCTTCACTAGTGGATTTTGCTTCATGCTTAATAGCTCTTCCATATCTTGATTGAGAAACAAATAGTTCAGTCCATTCATTTCTAGTTGTGAGACTCAATAAAAGGCAACTTCCAAAACTATTGTTATATATGAGTAGCTCACATGCCTTTTGAATGATTTGAGTGTTGTTCAATCTTATGTGACCATCATCTTTACTGATAACTAGAGTGCATTGGAAGTTGCAAGAAATATTATGATCCATGCTCCCAAAAAAGCACATTGAGCTATACTATCATCATTTCAAGGAGAGACTCTCTACTCGAGAGATAATTTTGGCTTATGAGCTTGTAGATGATAATATTGTAGACCTTTCCAGAAAGGCTCTACCCATGAAAAATTTTGAAGCTTTTTCCAAAACTTTGGGCTTACTTGATTTTGTGGATTGATTTTATCCACAAAGCTTGCCACTTCATTATACATGAGTGCCAAATCCTTGTTCCACGCATAGCTTCCAAGGACATTTTGTTGCGACATTATGAAAGTGATGTGTATGAACATACTTAGGATAATTAGGGAACCTTTTTCTCTCCTTGTATATATGCCCATAATCCTAACGAGCTGCTTATCTTTGTATTGTTAACTAAGTAATACACTTAATGTTATGCTCCAAGATCTTTTTCTTCCTTGTGTTCTTTGCATGCTTTCATAGTCCTCGAAATCCAATGGGCTTTACATTGGGCACTAATATTAATTAAATAATTATATCAATTTTTATCAATTAGGTGAAAGAAAAAAGAAATTATGTGGTAAAAATATGGAATTAGTTACATTCAATTATATATTGAAATTGGTTAAACTAAGAGATTCTATTAGGTATCCTACTCCAAAGGCACATTTGAATATAAGCAAACAATCAAGAAGCGCCTCAATCATGTGGTGGTCATAATCTATTATTTTTATTGATATTTTTATAGTTAAAATCCTCAAATTACCGGCTTTTAGACAATTTCGAGTAATATCAAGGGATAAATGTTCATAGTATTATCGTTCTATCGTACTGTACATTACCTTCACATACATTGGAACATTATTAATAGTCAGTACCAATGAATTCATTTATAAGAGGGCAATGATATCTTTCATGCACTAACTGATGGAGAGTGTTAATCTCCAAAAGAACAAGTTATCCTTGATATTAGAACACCTCTATATCAAGAACAACTCAAAACATCAACCAATTTTGAAAGACCAATGCCAAATTATCAAACTTTGAACTAAGTGTGAAGAAACTAATTATTCAAAAAATTTTGTTGCACTTAATTCACTCATTGACTAACCAAATGTATAAAGTTTTTAATGAAACTTTGTACAAGCTGTTTTCTAAAGTTTGCGCACCTTCTGCAAATTAAATCTTTCAAAAAAGGTTAGTAGATCTTGAGATTTTCTCCAAACAATCTACCTATGTCTGAAGCTATTCTTTTGTGTAGTCGACTTTGACACCTGCAACTTCTAATGCATGGTTCACCCAAATTAGATCCCATTTATTCAAATGCTTTTAGCCACAAGTAGCTTACATTTTAACTTAAAGAATGAGTGCTTACTTGCTTAGAAATTTACACTATGGAGGGAGATCTCATCAAAACATTGACCATCAAGATTGCACCTGTTCTTGTCTTCACTTCTTCACATTTATACATGTAAATATTCCTACTTAAAATTATCTCATCTTGATTATAATTAAACTCTCAAAACTTGTACAAAGTTCACTCAACTATAGAATTAGACTTGTACAAAAGCATTCCTAAATAGGATAAACATAGAAGGAGCATTGAGCAAAAGATCGAGGTGTAACTTTCTTCTATTCAAAGAAACTTTACATCTGATTGATTATTCATGTTCTTCTCACTTTCTAAAGCCCCCAATTACTTCTAAAACTTATCACTCATCACCTCTCCTACTTATAGTACATCTATATCAAGTATATATAGATGTTTACATCCCAAGTCATCATAGATACAAAGTTTTTATGAACTAGTTACAAGATAAGTATACATGTACGTACAAATCTTCATCTTCTGACCATGCACTAAACTTTGCTTCATATGCTGATCTTTGCTTCATTCTTCGACTTCAAATCTTTGTCCAAATTAACAATTGATGATTGTCTTGCACCAACACTAACCACATTGAATTTTCATTTCCTTGTCACAAATCGTAGAACACCATCTTAAACTAAATTCTTAATTGCAACGTTCAGCATCTATAGCATAATGCCATTAAATTTACTGTTATTATTATGGCAGACTCCGAACTTTTCACTGTTCCAATGCTTCACTCATGCTTTTCCCCTTAGCTTCTTAGCCAATTGAGTGATGCTTTTAGCTGCTCGTATTATCGATGATTGTGATTGTGCATGGCACAACCTCCATGTAAAGGGGGAGAATTACTTTTTTTTTTTTTTTGAGAGAATCTATCTGCATCTACAAGGAATGTAAATATTCTTGTTCGAGAGACAGCCATTGGCCTATGAAGAAGTCATGACGAGCTCAGAAACAATCAGATCTAAGAGGGATAATATGCTGTTGAAAGCTTTGGATTGCGATAAGAAGAAAGAGTTCACGAAAATTTTGGATATTAAATCCAAAACATTTGCAAATGTGAATTGTATACACTTGCCTGGAAAATCGCTAAGCAACCTTTAGTAGATCCATAGAATCTGGCCGACTTCAACTGACTTGGACATTTCAAGATCTGCAAAGAACTTTGGAATGACCCCATAATTCCTGTGTCTAATTTATTTACATGATGCAGAATGTGAATGAACTAGGTTTTCTTCCTTTTCTTATGGCGGCTGCGAAATTTTTCAGAGTGTTTAAACTCTTTTGATGCCGTGTAACTTCTACACATCCAGAATGTAAGGGGTTTCCTGATCATCTAATCAAATTGCCTTGGGACTAGCGCGCACTTATCTCTATGTTTAAGAAGCAGAATAAGGGACAAGATGTGCGTGCACATGATTGAATTCTAGTGTAATGGATGAAACGCTTGCCTACGCATTGTATTTATGCGGGGAGAAGCGCATTGACATGCCTTTACATTGAAATGCTCATGTTCCAAGAAGACATAGGGACTAACAGTAGGTGAAATGATTCTGTAACGGTGATGGCATACATAGTCCGTGTGTCGTTCTCTGTCTTGAGTCTGTTGTTTGAATTAGGAACACAGAAGCGGACCTTAGGTTGATTCATCCGACCCTAATGATGAACCTACGGAAACAATTTGTTTTTCGTTTCTGAGAATATGCGCAACGCTTTGACCTATTTACGAGGTCTATTGACATGCATCCTCTCTCTCTCTCTCACACACACACACACAATCTAACGCACGCACACATACAAGTACCTTTTCATTCTTACCTTCACAAAAGTTAAAACCTCGTTTTCGCACAGTTACAGTAGATGTCGCTGTGGTGGAAAATACGAAACGGAGTCCCATCAAACGTGAAGTCGATGCCGAACCTATTGATCAACATCATCATCATGGCCATGGTATACTGCGCACTCTTCTAGTTCCGTTGAGTGCGTCTCCCTCTGTTGTGCATCAACTTTCGACTTGTTGCCTTCTCGGTAACGAAACACATGAAATTCAGAAACTGAATAATATAACTTACAGTTTGCATGTGTGCGCGTGGATAAGTGTGTAATGGTTCACTTGCCCATTCACATGCATTTTAATGCGCGATTAACGTTCGGGCTGTCTGTGTATATATTATGTGCGAAGCAGCAAGGTGCAGGCGTGCACGTGCCTTCTGTAACATTGTGTGCGTCGCGTCTCGCGTATGTGCTCGCGCGCGGGAGCGCGCTTGGTTGCGTACTGCGCGTGCGTATAT
The DNA here is from genome assembly GCA_020310875.1 of Ceratopteris richardii. Classification (NCBI taxonomy): domain Eukaryota; kingdom Viridiplantae; phylum Streptophyta; class Polypodiopsida; order Polypodiales; family Pteridaceae; genus Ceratopteris; species Ceratopteris richardii. The sequence continues at coordinate 65,045,644 of CM035416.1, forward strand.
TGTGCTTGTGTCTGCTTGTACGCAGGTGCCTCTCTAAGTGTGTAAGTGTGTAGGTGAGCGTGTGCGTGTGTGAATGAGCAAGCGGGAGAGATGTAGAGACGTCCTCGAATCTGACGTGCAGAACATTGTGACTGAATAAATGGAATGGGGATATGCATTTTCCTTTGTTGGAGATGAAGAAATAGGTCGTAAACAATTAGGCACGGGAGCAAGATGGACAATTTTTGGACTATAGAGAAGGATACTTGTCCATGATTTTCAAAATTGCAAATCAAAATTGCAAAAGGTACCACAAAATTTAAATAAGGAGGTCTTTCCACTCCAATGTGAAGACCCATATACCAAGGGATTACAAAATTTAAATCAATTTTTCTCATTCCAATTGAAGGAGCCATACACCATTCCAATGTGAAACACGCGTACACCTCGATGAACATGCACTTGCTAGTGTCTAAATAAATAGCTATTTTGACAATTTCTTTTGCCTTTTCAACATGAAAAATGTACCCTTTTTCTATTGCATGTTAACACACTTATAAGAGACAATGATCAACCATACTCTCCAACAGATGGTTGAATTTCCTTCCAATGTGAAGGACCCATATAGCTACACCATGGAGATGCACTCCGGCTTGTATATATGCCTATAACCCTACCGTGTTATTTATCTTTGTACCTTCACTTGGTAATTTATTTTAGTTTTGTGTTGTGCTCCAAGCTTCTTCTTCTTCTTCCTTGTGCTATTCATGTGCTTTCATAGACCTCAAACTCCAACAATTGGTATTAGAGTGGGTGGGTGCTTAATCTAGGATGTCTTCAACAACCCTCCGATTAGAGTCTCAAAATTGCGTCAAAATTGGTGAACATGCTCAAGACAATTAAGAGTTCAAGAACACTTTGGTATATGGCATCATAATTTTGATATGAGCTCGTCTCGGCCTCGGAACACACTATCGTAGTGCATGTGTATGCAATTTTTCTCTTTTGAGCCAACATATATACACGCTTTGGTTTGCTAGTACAAGTGCCTCAAAGTCTCCTATAGGTTTAGCAGAGCCCAATAGATTGGCTTTTTTTTTTACTTTTCAAGATATAATCATTTTTTTGCATCATGGTAATTAGGCAATGGCCATGACTGAAAGCAATAATGTATTTTGTATGCTAGTTGTTGATGATAGGTTGGATTGTACTAACTAACCATTGTGGTTATATATGAGACATCATGTAATGGTAGAAAAAGTACTATGTTATATTGTGCACAATGTTGAAAAACATCCTACTATACTTGCAAATATAGTTATTGAAGGTGATGCAAATGGCATTGAAGATGATGATCTTCAGATTCCTGTTCATGCTACAGTTCCTACTACACCCACTACAAAGCAACTTTGTTGGGATGGAAAAAATGCTCAGATACATGCATTGATAGCTTCATCTCTCAAACATGCCATTATTCCTCACATTCACTCTTGCAAAAAACCAAAGGATGCTTTGGATAAACTAAAAAATTAATACTAGGAAAGAAAGGAGGTTCGTGTTGCTTATCTCTTAAAATAGTTGAAGAGTAGGATATGAATGAAAGAGATTCTATGGAAAATTTTTCGAAAAAGATCAAAGATTAGAAGAAGGAGTTGATTTTTGATGATGAAGTCTTGCCAGATAGTTCACTTGTGTAGACTATTCTTAATGTTCCTCCATATTTATATCAAAGTTTTGCTTCTACTTTTCCATTGATGATGAAATTTAGTCCTAATGCTTTAACATTTGATGAGTTAGTCTTATTTTGTTGCAGGAAGGTCATTCCAAAAAGAACAATCCATTATGCATGTTGTAGATTAAGCTTTCCTAGCTAGTCAGAAGGGCAAAGGTAAATGGAGCTCATCTAGTAGTAAGAAAAAATCTTCTAATGTTGCACCATTGAAGAAAGAAGAAAAAGATGAGAAGAAAACAAAAAAGTAGAAACACTTTTGTAAATATTGTAAGAGAAATAATCATATCATAAAGAGGTGTCAGAAACTGGTTGCAAAAGAGGCAAAGAAAAAAGAGGCAAAAATGGTTGTTGCAAAGGCCTCTATGCATAAAATAGAGTCTGCTTATCTTGTTTAGAATGAAAGAATAGGCATTTAGTATTGTATGGAGCTATGAACCATCTTCTCATGAACATTGTATATCTATAGTAGATTCAAATGTTTGGTACTTTGATAGTGGGGCAACCAAACATATTACCTTATAGTGTAGTTTCTTCAATTCACTTGAGTCGGCCCCTATGAACTACCAAGCACAAAGCAAAAGCCACTAGTGGACACATGAGTGTCATAGAAACTAGCCTCATCAAAGTCAAAAAAAGCATGCAAATCTAGCAATAGTGATTCCCCCTTGGGATAAAACAGCCCAAGTAGCCGGGTACCACTCAAGTAGTGAAAGATGCGCTTAACCACCTGCTAGTGCTTGAAACTTGGGCAATGCATAAACTTGCTCATTTGTCAGAGAGCAAACTGAATATCTGGTCGAGTAATGCATAAGTAAATCAAGCATCCAACAACCTGCTGATAGAGGACAACATCAAATGCATCTCCAACATCATGAAGACTCAATCGTAAACCTGTCTCCATAGGAGTGGCAATAGGCTTATAGTCTTCAAGGCCAAAATGTTGCAATAATGTGTTAATTAATTTTGTTTGACACAAAGCCATTCCACCATCAACGTGTATAATTTGACTCCCCAAATAATGATGCAAATGCCCCAAATCAGACATCTCAAATGAGGCATGTAAATCGGCCTTGAAATCAGGAATATGCTTCTCATGAAGACCAGTGAGCAGCATGTCATCAACATACACCACAATGATTAGAAGCACATCATTAGCATGCTTAACATATAAGGTGCTTTTAGTTGGATTGTTCTCAAAACCATGTGCAATCAGATAGGCATGTATCTTTTCATATCAAGCACGTGGTGCTTGCTTTAAACCATATAAAGCCTTCTTTAACCTGCATACCTGGTGTTCATGCCCTTTTTGCACAAAGCCACGGGGCTGAAAAACATACACTTCTTCATGCAAGTCACCATTCAAAAATGCAGTTTTAATGTCTAGCTGATGTACATTCCAAGCATGATGGGCTGCAAGGGCAGAGATGCTATGAATAGTAGTCATACGGCATGTAGGTGCAAAGGTCTCATCAAAATCAATGCCTCTTTCCTGTGCATAACCCTTTGCAAAATACCTAGCCTTATACCTGTCAATTGTTCCATCAGGCTTACGCTTAAGCTTGTAAACCCACTTGGCCTTATTTCCAAGAGGCAATTCACATAAAGACCAAGAACCATTCTTCATTATAGCATCATATTCAGATTGCATAACAACCATCCAATTTTTTGAATTTTGTGCTTCATAAAATGAAACAGGCTCATTCTCATCACAGAGACTACACGTAGCCATAACATAGAAATTCGATGTAAAAGAGGCACTATGAGTGCCTGAATGAGTACGGTATGACAAAGGTGTGTCTAATTTGTTGTCAGGCAAAGTTTGCACTATCCATTTTGGCATAGTTTTTGTCTGCTCATTATCAACTTTCTCATCAACAAGTGCATCATGTAAATCTGCATCAGAAATGGAATGATCTGTATCATTACATGAAACCTGCAAAGGCTAAGAAGTTGCCTCATTAGGACCAACACTAGACTATCCACCTATAAAAAGAGGTAGCAAAGTATCATACATGTCTTTGGAGCTGACAAATGTCTCCTTAGTACATGAAAGTAAGGGCTGAATAGCACCTTCCACAAAAAAAAACATCACGGCTAACCAGAATGCGTTTAATCTATGGATGATAGAGACGATAGCCTTTGATTTCAGAACTGTAGCCAACAAAAATATATTTTACTGATTTATCTTTCAATTTTTTGCGATGTTGTTGAGGCAGTAATGCATATGCCAAACAACCAAAAACATGTACATGAGCAACAGATGGCTTGAGACCATGCCAAGCTTCATATGGAGTGATAGACTATAGTGATTTAGTGGGACACTTGTTAAGTACATATGTTGCACACATGATAGCCTCAAACCAGAAACTATGTGGTAAAGCCTGACTCTTCACCATACACCTTGCCATTTCCATGAGTGACCTGTCCTTCACGTTCAGCAACTCCATTGTGTTGAGGTCTATACAACATTGTACATTGATATTTTATCCCATGTTCAACAAAAAAAAATGCATTTAAAGTCAGAAGACATATATTCCCCCCCTCGATTAGAATGGAGGGTGCCTATTTTATGTGCCGATAAATTTTCAGCCAAAACCAAAAATTGTTTGAAGCACATAAACACTTTGGACTTTTCTTTGGGTGGATATACCCATGCAAAATCATTAATGAAAGTCATGAAGTAAAGATAGTTTCCAAAAGCCCGAATTGAACCATCTTTTGGAAAGGAGGAATGTTGCATTTTTCCCAAAATACAAAACCTTCACAGACATGTTTTCGGGCTGCCTTAAGTTTGGGCAAAGAGGATACCATTTCAGATTTCTGCAGGCATAGCAAACTAGCAAAACTCAAATGACCAAAGCATGCATACAAGCTTTGCATCTAACATAGCCTGAGAATCATGTAATGCACTGCTGAATCATTCACAGATCTTTCATAGTCTATGAGCTTATATAGCCCTTGACATAAAATGCCAGAAGCAATAATCATGTCACCATTTGAGAGATCATGAACTATACATCTATCATCAACAAATTTCACAATCAAGCCAATCTTGGCTAATGCTGAAACTGATAACATATTTTTCTTGATCCCTGGCACAAATAAAGCATCTGAAAAGGTGAAAGAACTACCATCAGCAGTAGTCAAAATGATTTTACCAACTCCCATGATAGGAAAAGAGGAGTTTTTAGCACATGTGATCGTATTCCTTGTAGGGGCAGGCTCAAGTGAAGTGAAAAAACTGTGATGCGAGGTAATATGTTGGGTTGCCCCACTATCAAAATACCAAACATCTGAGTCTACGGTAGACATACAGTACTCATGAGAAGATGGGTCAAAATTGGAGATAGTAATAAACACCCATTCTTCATTCTGCACAAGATTAGTAGACTCTGTTTTCGGTGTAGAGGCCTCTACAACATCCATTCTGGCCTCTTTCTTCTTTGCCTCTTTAGCAGCCAATTTTGGACAGTTCTTAATGACATGATCATTTGCCTTACATTATTTGCAAAACAATTCCAGATTTTCTAATTTCTTCTCATCTTTGTCTTCCTTCTTTGAATGTGTAGCATTTGCAGATTTTTGCTTACTAGTAGAAGAGCTCCATTTTCCTTTGCCCTTCTCACTAGTGAGGAAAGCTTGATCTACAACACGCATAATGGACCTATTCTGCCTAGACTGATCTTCCTGCAATAGAATAGAAACTAACTCTTCAAGTTACATGGCATTTGGATTGCGTTTCATCATCAAACGAAGAGTAGAAGCAAAACTCTGATATGAGTCAGGAAGGCCATTCAGAATGGTCTGCACAAGTGAGCTCTCTAGTATAACTTCATCAATAGAAATCAATTGTTCCTCCAAATCCTTGATCTTTGTCAGAAACTGTCCATAGAATCACCTTCATTCATATGCTCACTCTCCAACTGTTTTCAGAGGTAAGCAACACGAGCCTCATTCCTAGCTTGGTACAATGTGGTAAGTGTACCCCAAGCATCCTTAGATGTTCTGCAAGAGCGAATGTGAGGAATAATGACATGGTACAAAGATAAGTAGCCCATTAGGGCAATAGGCGTATATACAATCCAGGGAACAAAACCTCCTAAAGAGGGAAAAAAGTGCCCCGACGGACCTAGAGTGTTCACACACATCACTACCTAAATATATCAAAATGGCTGTATCCACTAAAAGTGAAGTTTGAAGTGTTAATGTGCTTCAAAGAGGTTTCGGCTATGGCTAAAAATCTGTGAGCATGTAAATTGGGCATCCTCCATTATGATCAAGAGGGGAATACATGCCTTTTGATTTTAGTGCATTTATGGCCAAGCATGGGATAAAACATCAGTGACATGTTGTATACAACTCAACAAAATGGATTTTTTGAAAGAAAGAACACGTCTCTCATGGAGATGGCAAGGTGTATGGTCAAAAGTCAAGCTTTATGACATAGCTTCTTGCTTGAGGCTCTTATGTGTGTAGCATATGTGCTTAACAAGTGTCCACCAAAACACTTCAATCTATCCCTCCATATGAGGCTTGGAATGGTTGCAAGCCATCTGTTGCTCATCTGTGTACCTTTGGTTGTTTGGGAGATGCATTAGTGCATGAACACCAATGTAGGAAACAAAATGATAAATTAGTGAAATGTTTTTTTTGGGTACAGTTCTGAACTCAAAGGCTATTGAGTGTATCATCCAAAGACTAAACAAATTTTGGTTAGTCGTGATGTTGTTTTTGTGGAAGATGCAATTCAACCATTACTTTCATGTACTAAGGAGACTTCATTGAGCTCTAGAGGCATGTATGACATTTCATTCCCTCTTTTTAGATGTGGGCATTCAAGTGTTGTTCCAAGTGAGGAAATTTCTTAGCCTTTACAAGTTCCACATGATGATAAGATCATTCCATTTTTCATAAAGATTTACATGATGCACTTGTTGATGAGAGGGTTGATATAGAGGAGGCAAAAACTATTTGTAAATGGCTAGTGCAAACCTTGAGAGATAGAAAATTAGCTTGTATACCACATCACTCCTAGGGGGATTTGTTAATATATTTTGGTAGTGATGTGTGTGAACACATAGGACCCTCAAGACACTTTTTTCCCTTTTTAGGAGGTTTTTCTTCCAAGCTATTATATATGGCTATAACCCTACCACGTTATTTATCTAAGTAGATTCACTTGGTAATTTATTTTGTTGTTGTGTTGTCCTTGAAGCTTCTTCTTCTTCCTTGTGTTGTTCGTCTACTTCCATAGGCCTCAAACTCCAACAACCAAGACCTCACAATATATAAACTTGATAAAGCCCATGGCCAACCATGATCATATTCTTTTTGTTCTAAGATCTTTGGATGCCATTTGTCTCTATCCCCATGTAAGCCCCATCATGGGAGTGCATGAGTCAACGTATTTATCTTTTTATCAACTATTTGGAGGATTCCAAATTTCATTTCACCTATTAACTATTTTATATTCGATGGAGATCTTTCAATCTCCAATGCTAAGTCTATCTTGATTCCAAAACACCTCTATGTCAAGTATAAACCAAACTTTCAACAAACACTTCAAAAATTTCCACATATGAACTCTATCTCCTTCTTCAATTTTGAACTTCCTATTTTACTTCATAAATTCTACTTCAAGATTTGAATTCATTACCTACATAATCCACAAAATTTATATGCTTCCATAAATTGATGTTCGGTTGTATTATTGATTTCCTAACTTGATTGCTAACTATAGTACACTAACTAGGATCCTTTTAGTGAACATATGTACATTGATATCCGAAACTCTTCATTTATAAATATCTACAATTCTTCTTGATCTTTATTTGCAAATAAAAATATTTTCTTAACTTTATCCATGCACTTGCTTGAATCATGATGTCTTCACAAGCATCAATTGGTGATTGGCTTGTTCCAAAAGCTCCCTCATCAATCACTAAATACGATTATGTTCTTCTTCTTTATCCTTTCCATCTCTTTGAACCTTGGTAACTTGGGTCCATCTAAGGTCTTGATCAACATATCTGCTACCCTTCTCTTTTCTTGGAGTGTACATAACTTCAATCCTCTTATCAATTACCGTTTCCCTCACAAAGTGATATTGAATCTCAATATGTTTAGTCCTGGCATGAAATACAAGGTAATTTTCCAAATAAGTGAACTCATGTTATTACAAGAACTTGGAGAAGCTTGTAGGAGGTGGAAAAGTGAGTTGCGAAGCAAAGAAGTTTGGTCTAGCCAACTGGCACAAGACCAGCCCTTGAGCTTATGAAGACTCAAATAGACCTTATAGGCATGAAAAATGTGCAACAAAATGCACTATATATGCATCAAGGAGAAAGAGTTGATACAAAACATATACGTTTGCGCATCGACTAGCTCAAAAAACTTACTATCTTTGGATGAGACAATGAACTTCAAATGCTCATAGTGACCAACATGATTACAATTAGAAAATATCATTTTGGAGGCATGATACACATAGGTTTGAGTGTATAGAATGCACATGAGTACAAGGAATAAGCAAAATATGCTTTTGGAATGAACTAGACACTCAAGAATGTGCAGAGATTGACCCAGAGATAGAAACGCTGCAATTTCTCCCAATCTACTAAATCAAATGCTTTGAAAATTTACTGGCATAAACTAGACATTAGAAAATTTTTAGTGAGTCCTATCTCCTCCAATTTGGAGCTCTGTAGAGAGAGCAACAACCTCTATAAGCTTATTATTTTTGAAGAAGATGATGCAGAAAAATGGAGCAAGACAATGATGGCAACAAGTGTATGTATATTGCTCCCATGTAACTTACAAGTGATTTGAAGTCTCTATATAGACTTTTCAAGTGCTCTAGGACTTCTTCAAGTGGATTTTGAATTCAAATGAAGGTGGTAAAGGTTGTTGGAGGGAATCAATTCACTTTCCTACAATCTAGGAAACATGAAGATCTAGTTTGATCTACTTTTAGGTGATTGATTGACTCTCTATTTATCCTTTTACATGTGTAAAGCTTTGTGCTTTTACAATGGTAAAGGATCCATGAAAAAGCTTTTAAAAAAATACAATAAGTGAGCATAAGTAAAAGAACTCTCCAACAGATATTCTTTCAATGCAATACAAGTGATAGCTTTTGATGTAGATCAAATGCACCTCAAGCATATTGTAATCTTGATGTTCCAACAGCTCACCCTCAAGCTAAAGCATGCTTGAGTCTTCATTCTCTAATAGTTTGAATACCTCAAAGCTGAAGGGGTTTGGAGTGCAGAAGAAGAAGAAGGAAGGAGGAGATGGAACGAGAGAGAAGAGAGGAGAGACGCGCGGACATGCGTGGGAGCCTCGAAACCCACATAATGATCTCTCTTGAGGCAATGCTCTATATATGATGTATATATATGAATATGGGGGTAAGGTCACATGACCCTTACATTCCCAACAATCTCCCACTTAAGGGTCAATGTGACCATAAGTGGAAAAATATACAAAGAATGATGTAGGACTATACAATAATGTACAGGAAGAGTCTGGATCTCTACCCATACCATATCAGCCTACACCAATTGCCTCGAACAAGGTGTATCCATGCACCTCAAACTGCTCTGGACTCATATCGGTAAGAGTCGAGCTCACATCTGACTGATGCAAGAACTGATGAAGTTCCTGCAAAGCTCCCACTCGCTCTATGCCTATGTCAATCATGGAACGACTGACAACTCCAAGTGCAAATGCTCCAATAGCAACTGCAACATCTGGTCTCGAGCATAATAGCTCGTACATCAGACTCCCGAATGCTGACGAAACATGTGCTATCCTGGCTAACCTAAGTATGTCGGCCATGCCTATATCCAAGGCATCCAAAGCACTATCATCAAGACCAACATGTCCTGAAATATCTATGTCAACATCTGGCATGAGCGAATCCAAGAATGACTGCATAACTGCTGACTCCCCAGCATCTAAATCAGCCATGCTCACAACCAAGGATGTATCTAGATGTGCATCATGAGAGCTAATATGCTCTACCATACACTGTGTACCATGAGAGCTATCGTGCTCTACCACACCAAGTGTATCATCATGCTCCATATGAGCTAAATGCACAACATCAACACCAAGATCAAACTGATGATCACACTCTAACTGAGTATCATCACAATGCTCTACATGAGCATCCACATCATGCTCTAAAGCATCCAACTGATCATCCAAAGTATGCTCCATATGAGCATCCATATGATCAACCAAACCATGCTCTACATAAGTATCATAAGCATCCAAAACATGCTCTACATGTGCATCCATCTGAGCATCTAAATCATGCCATACATGTGCATCAAGAATGTCCATAGACATATGTGTAGGTAGACAAAATGAGACATGACGAGTCTCACATCGCACATAAGGCTGAACTCCCACTGAGACGAGACTGTCTCTCACATGAAGTACCTGCAGTGGATACATGTGCCCAATCCTGGCACCTCTGATAAGCATAAGCTGTCCCAACTGCAACTGAAAATGATGCTCACCAAGGAATGCATAACATCTGCTCTTCTGTAACTGGCTAACTGAAATCAAGCTCATAGGGAATGAAGGTACATAACGTACATGTCTGAGTATAAGTGATGCTCCACTAGGTAGCATAAGACATACATCTCCTGCACCCTCAATATCATATATCGTACCATCAGGCAACTGCACACATCCACGACTCTCACCTGAGAATCGATAAAACCACTCACGATATGGAGTAACATGAAAACTGGCTAATGCATCAAGCAACCAAGCCATATGTGTGCTCTCTAATGAACAAGAGGAATCATGAGATGAACCATATGAGAAAGTGATATCACCATCACTGGCATAATCAACTGCCATAGACTCTCCTGAAATCACTACCTGACCTACATCACATGCATATCTCTGACATCGTCGTCGCATCCGCCTGAAGCAACGTCGTCGAATATGGCCCTCATGACCACAGTGCCAACATCGAAGTCGTCGATGTGATCTATGTCTCACATGAGTCAATGGACTCGCATACATATCATGTAGTCTCTGCCATAATGCACTACTCGTCTCCTCATACATAACAGACTCATATATAGAATCCACAAGCTGTAATCGGATAGTGGAGCTGGCCAATGCATCCATATCCATCCATACGTGGTCGGGTATGTCACGAGGCCTCTGTGCATCTCTATGCACATACATGTGTAACTCTGCACGAACCAATGTATGCCACATCTGAGCTTTCCATCTCGGAAAGTCAGTGCCATCAAATCGAGAAGACACCATGCTGGCAATCCAAGACTAGCAATGTAATAAGAGACTAGAAACAATACTCTATCCTCAATAGAATCACACCTGCATATCCATATGCATAACTCACATCATAAATCTCTCACTGGAGAAGAAACCATGTGAACCACCTGTCACATAACCATGCATCTAGCATGCACATAAAACCATGAGCATAAGCCTGCTCACCAAGTCTCCAAACTGACTAAGTAGATATGAAAGAATCCTGGGAAAAATTCGACAGAGTATCCCCTGAAAACTGAGCAATCAAACAAGATAACCAATCACCAAAGAACAATGAATAATCTGTCACCACCTGTCACTGATATAAATCAAGAAGATAATGGCAACTACATGTGCCAAAAAACTAATGGCAATACACGCCAATACAATGGCAATACAACTCCCACTCAAGAATAAATCCTGCAAGATGGTCCAATCTATCACAAATAACCTGTGACCAAGTCCAAGTGAATGGAGATAGTCAATGATCCAAAGCTATCGCACAAGCTTCAAGATCCACTAGAGCTCTCTTCTAGCATAAAAGCCGATAAAATTTCGGCAGCATCTCCTTTGTAAAATGGACTCTAGAACCAAAATGACCATGTGGGAATCACCATCCACATATGCCAAGAATCACACTGGCAAATACATATCAATCAATGACCAAATGCTAACAACAGTGACAAACAAACGTGTAACTGAGGCTCCAATCTGGATCATGTACCTGCAAAGAAAACGAAGATACAAGTACCAACTAAGATCCAATGTCAACTCTCACAAAAGTATGTGCAACCGGCAAGTAAATCCATAACCAAATGGCATAAGCAAGATATAGACCACAATGCCACTATACATCCATGATCAGATTCATTGATGACATAAACCTCAAAAAGAGTATACCACAATGTCATCTTACATGCCAAACATGTAACAAGATCATGCTCTACTCTCATATGGAGGAGCTAACACAATGATCATACATGTACAATGTCTTGAAGCTCTGAAAATAAGAGCTTGCACACCATAAATTCTCTCTCGAAGAAGTTCCAAAGCAAATTCAACCTCCAAGTGGAATTAGGGTTGTTTGGGCAAAACTGTACTGCTCTGTGTTTTGCTGTTTCAGAGGTGATAACCTCTGAATCTGAACTTTTGGTCTTCAGCAAACTTGAAGATCTCTTTTTGGCTACGTAACGACATAAAGAACACCTCAATCGGAGGTGCGTAGCTAAAGATATGCTCAAAACAAGCACCTATTGTCAATTTCACTTTCACTTGCAACAGTACTGCTCTGTATTCTGCAATTTCGGCAACCTAAAACTTAGAATTTGGATCTGAGTTCTTCTACAAAGTTGTAGCTATTTTTCCAAGCTACAAGCAGCAAGTTGAATCATCGCATTCCGAGCTGTAGAACTCAAGTTATGACAAAAAAACCGACCTGCTGTCCTACTCAATGTAGATTCGCCTTCTACAATTCTCTGCGTTTTTCGAATTTTTGGCACTTCAGAAGTCCGAACCAGGTTCTGCGCTCTTCTGTGAAGTTGTAGCTCTCTGTGTTAGCTACGCACAGAACTTTAAAACGCGTCAATCCGAGCTTCCTAGCTCGAGTTATGACCGAAATACTGAACAGCTGTCAAGAGATGCCGACCTGCACTTCTACCTCTTCTCACCTAAGCTTCCATTGAAGCTTCTTGCACACTAGCCTTCAGCATGCTCTGATACCAATGAAGGGGTTTGGAGTGCAGAAGAAGAAGAAGGAAGGAGGAGATGGAACGAGAGAGAAGAGAGGAGAGACGCGCGGACATGCGTGGGAGCCTCGAAACCCACATAATGATCTCTCTTGAGGCAATGCTCTATATATGATGTATATATATGAATATGGGGGTAAGGTCACATGACCCTTACATTCCCAACAAAAGCTTTATTCCATCAAGTGCCTTCGTCATCATATGTGCTACTTGCTTTCCAGTTGGAACAAAAAAAATGTCAATATCCTTTGCCATGAGCTTCTCTCTGATGAAGTGGTAATGAACCTCTATGTGTTTGTTTCTTGCATGGAAAATAGAGTTTGTTGCTAGATGCATGGAACTTATATTATCTCGAAAAGGTTTGGAACTCACAAGTCCCAAATCTCTATATGATGCTTTTAGCCATATTGACTCTTGAGTTGCTATGCTCAATCCTCTGTACTCTGCTTCAGTTGAGGATAAAGCAACTGTTGGTTGCTTCTTGGAACTCCATGATACAAGCTTTGAACTTGCAACTGCTAAGTAGCTAGAGGTACTTCTTCTATCATCCTTACCTCCTGCCCAATCTGCATCTAAATAGATTTTGATATCCAAATCTGAAGACTAAGGATAGAATATACCTTCATTGATTGTACCTTTGAGATACTTAAATACTCTTTTAGCTGCATCCATGTGTGGTCTTCTTGACGAGTGCATGAATTGACTAAGCACTCCCACACTATATGAGATGTCTACCCTTGTATGATTAGCATATATCAAGCTACCTACCAAGCTATGATACTCTTTCATGGCTTCAATTTTCTCAGCTTCACGAGCACTAAGTTTATGATTCATCTCCAAAGGTATACCTACAGGTTTAGTGTTCTCCATTTTGCACTTAAGAAGTAGATCGCGAATGTATCTTCTCTGAGTCAAATACATTCCTTCATCTATGTATATCACTTGCATACCTAGGAAATATGTGAGCTCACCTAAGTCACTGATTTTGAACTCCTCTTGCATGTGTCTCTTGATCCTTTGAATGCCATTTAGATCATCACCTGTCACAATAATATCATCTACATATACACATAGATAGATAACCTCATTGTAATCCCTTGTGATGAATAGAGAAGGATCTAAGTTGCTAAGTTTGAACCCTTGATCTTGAAGGTATGTAAGCAACTTTTAATTCTAAGCTTTAGAAGCTTATTTCAATCCATACAATGCTTTCTTAAGTCTACAAACATAAAATGCATGATTAGGATTTTCAAAACCTGGTGGTTGTGACATTTATACCTCTTCACTTATCCAACCATTTAGAAATGCATTTTTTACATCAAGTTGGAGGAGTTTCCAATTCCTTGCAGCAACTACACTTATCAATGTTCTGATTGTAGTCATCTTTGCAACTGGTAAGAATGTTTCCTCATAGTCTATACCATGAGTTTGTGAGCATCCTTTGGCAACTAATCTTGCCTTGTACCTACAAACTAATGATTCTGAGTTTCTTTTAACTTTATATACCCATCTGCAACCAATTGCCTTTTGATTCAATGACATTGGAACCAAATCCAAGTGTACATCTCGTTTAATGCATCTATTTCTTCTTTCATGGCCTTTTCCCAATTAGGGTTTCCATTTGCCCTTCATAGTTTGAGGGTTCTTTTGAAATTGAGTCTTTTCCCAAGTACATTGAATTCTTTGTAACAAATATGGAATCATATCCATACCTTTCTGGTTGTTTCTTCTCTCTTGCTGATCTTCTAGATGCTTGCTTGAGCATTAGGGCAATAGGCGTATATTCAAGCCGAAGGAAAAAAACCTCCTAAAGAGGGAAAAAAGTTTCCTGGTGGTCCTAGAGTGTTCACACACATCACTACCTAAATATATCAACAAATCCACCCTGGGAGTGATGCAGTGAACAAGTAGGTGGCACTCATGTATAAGGAAGTGCCAAGCTATGTGGAAATCACTCCACAAAAGGAAGTAAGCCCAAAGCTTTGTGGAAAGCTTCAAACTTCTCCCTAGGCAGAGCCTTCGTGAAAAGGTCTACAATGTTCTATTGCGTGGGCACATATGCCAAGCTGATCTCCCCAACAGAGAACCTCTCCCTGACATAATGATAATGCATCTCAATGTGCTTAGTGCGAGCATGGAACACAGGGTTCCTCGCAACTGCCAATGCGCTCTGACTATCAGTGAAGATGGTGGTGGCACAAGACTGACCAACACCCAAATCAGCCTTAAGGCGTCTGAGCCACACTCAATAGTAGTTGTGAAAGCTGCCCTATACTCAGCCTCACAACTGGAAGTGGCCAGAGTAGGCTGCTTCTTTCTCAACCAAGATATGCATGAACTACCAAGCATGAAGCAAAAGCCACTAGTGGACATAGGAGTGTCGTAGCAACCAGCCCAATCAGAGTCAGAAAAAGCATACAAATCTGGCGATAGTGATCCCCCCCTAGGATAAAACAACCCAAGTAGCCGAGTACCACTCAAGTAGCGAAAGATGCGCTTAACTGCCTACCAATGCTTGACTCCTAGGCAATGCATAAATCTCCTCATCTGTGAGATAGCAAATTGAATATCTGGCCGGGTAATGCATAAGTAAATGAAGGATCCAATAGCTTGCTGATAGACAACAACATCAAATGCATCTCCAGCATCATGAAGACTCAATCGTAAACCTGTCTCCATAGGAGTGGCAATAGGCTTACAGTTTTCAAGGCCAAAACGTTGCAATAATGTGTCAATATATTTCGTTTGACACAAAGCCATTCCACCATCAACTTGCATAAATTGAATGCCTATATAGTGATGCAAATGCCCCAAATCAGACATCTCAAATGAGGCATGCAAATCAGCCCTAAAATCAGCAATATGCCTCTCATGAGGACCAGTGAGCAGCATGTCATCAACATAAACCACAATGATGAGAACTACATCATTAGCATGCTTAACATATAAGGTGCTTTCAGTTGGACTATTGTCAAAACCATGTGCAATCAGATAGGCATGTACCTTCTCATACCAAGCACATGGTGCTTGCTTTAAACCATATAATGCCTTCTTTAACCTGCACACCTGGTTTTCATGCCCTTTTAGCACAAAGCCACGGGGCTGTAAAACATACACTTCTTCATGCAATTCACCATTCAGAAATGCAGTTTTAATGTCCAACTGATGTACATTCCAACCATGATGAGATGCAAGTGCACAGATGCTCTGAACAGTAGTCATGCGGCATGTAGGTGCAAAGGTCTCATCAAAATCAATGCCTCCTTCCTGCACATAACCCTTTGCAAAAAGCCTATCCTTATACCGGTCAACTGTTCCATCAGGCTTACGCTTCAGCTTGTAAACCCACTTAGTACCAATGGCCTTCTTGCCAGGAGGCAAGTCACATAAAGACCAAGTACCATTCTTCATTATAGCATCATGTTCAAATTGCATAGCAGTCATCCAATTTTTTGAATTTTGTGCTTCATCAAAAGAAATACGCTCATACTCATCATAGAGACTAGATGCAGCCATAGCATAGCAATCTGATCCAAACAAGGCACTATGAGAGCCTGAATGAGTATGATATGACAGAGCTGCATCTAATTTGCTATCATGCAAAGTTTGCATCAGCCATTTTGGCATAGTTTTTGCTTGCTCAATATCAGCTCTCTCATTAACAAGTGCATCATGTAAATCTGCATCAGAAATGGAATGATCTGTATCATCACGTGAAACCTGCAAAGGTTGAGAAGTTGCCTCATTAGGACCAGCACTAGACTATCCACCTATAAAAAGAGGCAACAAAGTATCATACATGTCTTTGGAGCTAACAAATGTCTCCTTAGTACATGAAAGCAATGACTGAATAGCATCTTCCACAAAAACAACATCACGGCTAACCAGAATGCATTTAGTCTGTGGATGATACAGATAATAGCCTTTACTTTCAAAACTATACCCAACAAAAATACATTTTACTACTTTATCATCCAATTATCTGCGATGTTGTTGAGGCACTAATGCATATGCCAGACAAACAAAAACATGCAGATGAGCAACAGATGGCTTGCGATCATGCCAAGCCTCATATGGAGTGATAGAGTGCAGTGCTTTAGTGGGACACCTGTTAAGTACATATGTTGCACACATGACAGCCTCAAGCTAGAAACTATGTGGTAAAGCCTGACTCTTGACCATACACCTCCCCATCTCCATGAGTGGCCTGTTCTTTTGTTCAGCAACACCATTATGTTGAGGTGTATATGTTGGCAGTAGCCAGAGGCATAGAAGACGCGGAAGCATGTAAAGACAGAGCAGGGAGTCAGTCGAATCATTTTTTCAAAGATTTATATTTTTTTATAAATACTTTTCAAAACCTCCAACAGTGATTTTCATCACTTTTGTACCATATGTAACATAGAAAAACCCTTTTTGTAATTTATAGCTCCATTTTGTGCAAGCCGAGGAGTCCTCGATCTTGAGGATCTTAGATAGAATGAGTGTACGAATTTTGGCTATTTTTAGACACCGTTTACCCTTTCAAATAGCATCTAGAACCTATTTTTTAACTATGCCGGTCACTAGATGTGAAACCGGTCAAAACTAGTGTAGAATCTATAAAAAAGAGCTAGAGAGCTCATTTTTGAGGTTAGCTTGTTTGAGTAGAGGAGAGCTTAAAGCTATTTTGAGCTTGTAAGAGTGTTCTTGAGTAATAGAGTTGATTTCTCACCTTCCATTGTGTCTTGCTTGTCTCTTCATTGTGTGTGTATATGTGTGTGTGCATCTCTATGCTTCTCACCTTCACTCACTTCATCTCACATTCACGATCTTCATATCACTCCTATCTCTTCCGCGGATTGACATTAAGGAGGTGGAGCTTCTTAACGTGGTTCTCACCATTGTGCTAGAGCAACACCAAATTTGGCACCGTTACCGGGGATCGAGTCTAGGACGAATGTGTGATGGTAAGAGTATAGCAAGAAGTGGCATTGGAAGGTAAAAATTTTAGTTTTTGTTGTTGTTTCTAGTTAATTTTTGGTGTTTTTCATCTCCCCCACACTCCATCTTCATCACCGCATCATCATATTCCACTCCAAAAAAAATAAAAAAATTCACGATATCCACCCATTCTCCTCATTTCCCCTCATTTGTGCATGTGCGAGAGAGAGAGAGCTTTTGTGCTTGCATGTGCTACTGTGTTTTTGAGTTTTCTTGCAGATATTGTGCTCTTGTGCATCAGGAGGACTGCAAAAAGGTAAAATTTGACTTTCTGTCAGAGATCTACCGTAGGTGTCAGACCATCACGATGGTCTGCCAACTTCGGAATTTTTGGTAAGCGAGTTCACCACGAGGTAGGCGACACAAGCGCATACACGAATCCACACTTGCATTTGCAAAATTTGCATTTTGGTGGACCATCGCGATTGGCTCAGACCATCACGATTGTCACACTATCGCGATTGGCTCACGCCATCGCGACGGCTCGGCCAGACCATCGCGACGGCTCACTTGAGCCATCGCGACGGTTCACTTGGACCATCGCAACGATCCCGTCGACCCCACGCCATCGCGATTGGCTCATGCCATCGTGCCGACGCTGCCACGTGGCAAGCTAGACCATCGCGATTGTTCGCTAGTCACGCCATCGCGACGACCCAAAATTAGACCATTGCGATTGGCTCATGCCATCGCGTGCTTGACCATCGCGATGGTTCACTCGGACCATCGCGATGGTTCACGTTGACCGTTGACTGACGCCATCGCGATTGTTCGCAGATCAGACCATCGCGATCATTCATTTTCGGACCATCGTGACAGTTCATTTCAGACCATCATGACAGTTCGCTCCTTCGGACCATTGCGATTGTGCCACGCCATCACGACGGTTCACCTGGACTATCGTGACAGTCCCAAACCATCGCGATTATTTCAGACCATCGCGATTGCTCACCCCAAACACAATTATTAGGGTTTGATTTTTTGACTAATTTTGGGCAATTTTTTGAAAATTTTTGGATCATTGCACTCATAGGAGACCCCTTAGCTCATATTTGGAGAAAAACCTGTTTGTCAGTGTTTACCCCCCCGGGCCTGAACGCTCATATCTTTTTCATCCGAAGTCCGTTTTTTGAGCTTTATAGCTCATTAGAAAGCTCTCTACGAGTACTACGTGACCTCAACTATTTTTTTCATAAAGAATATGTTGATTTTTAGAGCTAATTTGAGGTTGACCATCTTTGGGACTAGAAAGCCAAGGGGAAATCATTGAAAATTTGGGAAAAAGGGAAGGACCTTTAAGGGTGTATATACTCAAGTGCTTGATCATCCATTTGAGAATTGGTCTAACATTGAATTTTTCCAGGTCTAGCAAGGGCAATCAAGGAAAACCAAAGCAAGGCAGTGAAGGACGCAGGGCTTGGGAAGCGCGGCTTCTTGGGCATCAGAGCAACCAACAAAGCTGACTTGAGGTTGAAAGATTACTCAACCCCCTCAGTCAATTCTTAGCTTAGGCTAAATGGTAGCATTGTGGATTAAGGACGATAGGAATGCCTCAAGTTCAAGAGATTAAATTTTTTAAGTCCAAGAATAAAGTAAAGGTGTTTGAGACGAAAACTTAAAGGAAAGAACTTAAGTCTATCGGAACGAGGTTTCAAAAGTACCACAGAAAGTCAATTCTTGATGCATACATCAAGACAAGAATCTAAAGAAAGTTAAAAAGAATCAAGAAAGTAAGAAAAAAGAATCATTGTCGATCAAAGAGTGCTGCGAGGTAAATTCATGAACCTTAGATCGGGCAAACATATAGGTAAGTCAGACCGACGAAGCCTTAGATCATCAGAAGCAAGTGTACGAACCACTGCATGATCGTGGGCTCAACAATTGAACACTAGTTATCCCTACGAGAGCTCAGACACGAGTGAATCAGAAATGGATTTTAGCACGGAAAGACCAGAAGGAGGGTTAAATGTAGCATACTTAGAAAAACCAGAAGGACCCTATAGAACTCAATTAGAAATTCTCCGGACCAACCGCTAGGTGCTCGCATCTATGAGGATGGTTTGGGAAGACAAGTGGTGCAAATGCACAATCCTGATCAACCCATTGGATTGGAACGTCCAGTGGTAAAATTCGAGCGAGATGCGTACATAGACAAGGAAGGAACAATGTACATCTTAAGTACTCAGCCAAACAATACAAATGAGTTTGGCGTAATTCAGTTAGAGACGGAAGCGAGAGCCCAAGGAAAGGAACCATTAGAAGAACCTAGAACACCTAGAGGGAAATCTGTACTGACAAGAGTACTAGTTCTAGATTGGACCCCTCAGGATAACAGAAGCATAGAATTATTCGTAAACAAACAAACAGACAAAGCATTTTGGAGGTACAAAATGGAACAACCTAGTGACGTAGGCTCCATCACGATATATGAATTCAAGGACCCAGATACACCTGGAAAGGTTGTATATCTGGATGAAACTTCAGAAAGAGTATTTGTGGTACCTGACCACGCAAGAAATACCTATACATGGAGAGGTGATTTGGTCTTCCCTCCATCACGAGCAAACATAAACGCGAGCCAACAAGGGGCAGGAACATCCTCCACCCATGCTAATCAAAGAGAGAAAAACAAAGAAAGACCGGAGGTAAGTTTTAATCATCCCATAGGGAGAGATAGAACCACCATAAACACGGACAGAGTAGATAGACAAGGAGAACCTAGAATACTAGGTGGTAGAGATGATTTTCCTCTACCTAGACCACGTGAACACGCAAGAATACTAAGACCCACTCAGCTAGTGAAATCCATGAAAAATTATTTTGATGGGACAGGAGATCCCTATGACCATGTCGCAGAATTTAAGCAAGTGCTAAAGGCAGAACAAGTCGAAGACATGTTCACGCAATATAATGCATTTGGACTAACGTTAAAGAATACCGCTTTAACTTGGTTCCAACCTTTGCAACAAAGGCAATTTAGAGACATCCATCACTTTTTAGAGTCATTCATTACTGAATTCTCTAAAAGTGGGATCAGACATGACACGTCTTCGTTGATTCATAGCTTTAAACAGATCCCTCAGAAAACAGTTAGACTCGCAGGACATAGATTTAGACAATATGTTGAAAGATATCCAATGGAAGAGTTACCCTCACAGGCCAAGCAAGTGTCATTGTTTTTAGATGGCCTGTTGAGCTCTAAACTACGCTCCTATGTATACTTGAAGGAACCCAGAATGCTAGAGCAATGTGTAAGAATTTGTATAGACATTGAAGATAACTTAGGAGACAAGTTGGAACTCTCAAAGGTCTATAAAGATTCAGATTGTTCATCTCTAGCATCTTCAAAATTGTCTAACTCGATAGAAGACCTAGCAGAAAAAGTGGCCCAAAAACTAGGAGTTTCTAGTAAACATATGCCTAGGGTAACAACAAACAAGCGTTGTTACACTTGTGGTGGAGATCATATGGTGAATGTGTGTCGCAATGCAACACAACCGCAAGCCAACCCTAGTGGCCAATACTGTACAATTGAGAGACATTATACAAACCACACGGCACAAGACTGCCCATACAACAAACAAGTAGTGAGACAGAACTACCCGCAAGCGTACCCGCATCCAGGTAGGTATCAAGGTCAATACAATGCGCAACCTCATTATTATAGGCCTCCACAGAACTACCCTTATCAGGCTCAACAGAGACCTCAACCTGTTTTAGCTCAGCAGCCACCCCCACTAGAGAATGTCATCTCAGTCAAATATGCTGCGGCAGAAGAGAACCTAAGTAGGGCTTTAGTGCCTTCATCGCCCCTGATCACAAAAAGTGACCCTAACTCAAACAGTTTTGACTCTACTCATGTAGATAGTCCACCCGCGTATTACACAGAGTCACCAGAACACGTAGAGACCTATCAATACGATAGTCCACCATTGGAACCTAGTTGGGAGCCCGATTATGCTAACGTGATGTACACGAACCCAAATCCATGGCCCCAATTAAGACAGCAAAGATCACAGGGCCCTAGAGGACCATGCTTTAGGTGCCAAGGAGATCATTTCATAAAGGATTGCCCACATCCTCCGATATCAGGACAATCACAATACTATAACATACAAGGGTTTTGTGCCGAGTGTGGTAAAGAGCACATAATCAAAGATTGTCCTAAGAACCCTGCTAATGCTTCAAATGTGACACCAATCAACGTGATAGGTATTGTAAACAACACACATGGATCCAACCCTACATACATGCCTATCCAAGCTATAACTAGAGCCTAGGCGCTCCTACCAAATAGCCGGAACTAGTGAAGTTGGAGAGTCTAGTAGTAAAAAGAAGAAATCTTGGAAAGATTTCAGAGAAAGAATCAAGCGAAAATGGAGTAAAAGGATAACAGAGTTGGAAGGAAGTCTCAAGGAATCGAGAGCCAGAATCCTAGAATTGACTTCACAAGAATTGAATCAAGAGAACCCAGCTCAGAAATCAGGATTAGTTTTAGCAGAACCCATACCAGAAAACCTAGACATGATGTTTCGTGCGTATCAAGCAAGATTAAAAGAAGGACCTCAAATAGCTGAAATGAGCAAGAACTACCCTCGGGCAGACTTAGAAATTGAGAGGCTTAAGCTTTGCATGAATATGGTAGAATTAGCACAAGCTATGTTTGAAGCCTCTAGATATCTTAATTGGAATAACATGGCAAAACCGGAACTACACTTTCAAGGACTAATGGAGAGGCTAGAATACTTGATTGATAGCAAAGAGAAAAAGGATCAGCATACGAACCCTGTTGTCCCAGAGACACAGGAAAGGAATGCACCATCCCTGTCTCAAGTACCCAATACAGAAAGTCAAGACAACCTGTCTTCCATACATAGGTATTCACATGAATTTTTGAGAGAAATCCAAGAAGAGAAGTGGAGAAAAGAACAAGGAACTCATCCTCCTATTCAAGAAATAGACGATTTGCAGGAACAATTTCCCCAAGATATCCCCTCTATTTACGATGATGTAGAGGAAGAACAACTGAGTGAACACACAGGTTTTGAATCCAATTCTTTACAAGAAGTACCTCAGTTCACAGGACCTTGGGAAGCAAAGTCTATTAGTATGAGAGCACCCACGATAATAGTGAGGAATGAAGAATCAGTGATCCCAAGAAACACGGAAGTGATCAAGAATACTAAAGTACAATGTAATCTTACCCTAGAGGAGTTGTTAAAGGTTAAACCAGAAATGTGGAAACATGTAGCAAATCAATTCCTAGAGCTCGCTACTACTCCCTCACAAATAGGATCACACAAGAAGGTACCAGAGATACCAGTAGAAAAGATCATAGATGTAAGCGAAGGAGAGGAAGGTAACACTTATCTTCCAATAACCCATCAGGGCCATCTTAGATTTAGGAGGTGGAGTAGCCATTGCTACCACCGCTTTATGGAAACGTTGGGGTAAGCAAGCACTAAGACCTACCAAGATGAAGCTACAAATGGTTGATGGACACATAGAAAAACCATTAGGCTTACTAGAAGGCATATCTCTCACCACTTCTGGTGTGGAGTTTGAGCATACTTTTGCCATTTGTGATTTTAGTAAAAATCATGCTTATGAGATGATATTAGGACGACCATTCATGCGTCAGTTGCAAATTGTACAAGATTGGGGAACTAATTCTTTGTACTTGCAACATTTAGGAGTGACTACTAAAGTCAATCTTAAAGACTATTCACATAGAGACGTACCCCCACTACAATGGAACACCATCCATAAGACTTAGGTAGAAACAGAATCGGTACACTCATTGGAGTTAGACCCCTCATGGTTGCACGAGGACACTCAATTATGGATGTGTAAGGTAGCCAAACAGAGGAAGAACGGATAGAAGCCAGGATCTTAGGTGTAGAACAACCTCCACGAACCCTTCAAGACCCATCATATGCACCTGTAGTATTTCCAGGCGAAGAGTTTGAACCTCATGGTTGGGCAGAAATTTTAGCAACCATGGATGTAGCCATCAATGAAGAACAATGGACACCCCACTGTGACGAAGATGGCTATGACATCTCAGTTTTCACAATAGAGACAATCATGTGTGATTCAATTATAGAAGAGTGTGAACCTAACACTGATGCATTTGAGGACGCGAGTGATTTTGCTTTAGAGTCAATTATTATGGACTCACCCTTTGCATCAGAGGAAGAATATTTCTACAAAGTAGAAACTCACCCTCAGAGACACAAAGAAGTTACGAATGAGGTGAGGTTAGCCACTCAAGTGACCACTAAGAGTGAAGGCAAGAAAAGGAAGAAGAAAGAAACCATGTGAGAAGAAGAAGAATCCTTGTTTGAGGTCCTTGAGAACTTCAAAAAATATGAAGTAGAAGATAGACGAATCATGGTACGAATGCCTAACAGAAAAGCTGACGTGGGAGAAGTATATGATAACCGAGAGAAAACCAAGAAAATCATAGTAGCCATAGAAGGAGAAGAAGAAAAATGTACCTACATAGGGCATGATTCGACAATTGAAGAAGAAGAAGAGTTAGTCGCCCTATTGCGCGAATATAGAGTTGTGTTCGCTTGCAGTTACAAAGATTTGAAAGGAGTAGACCCAGTTATATGTTCCCATAGAATCCCCATGACTCCAGATGCAAAACCTACGAAACAGAAACCATACACGTACAATGATAACTACGCTGTGAAGATTAAAGAGGAGATAGATCGATTGATAGAAGCAGGATTCATTTACAAAATTATTGAGCATACCGAATGTGTATCCC
This sequence comes from Ceratopteris richardii, assembly GCA_020310875.1. Lineage (NCBI taxonomy): Eukaryota > Viridiplantae > Streptophyta > Polypodiopsida > Polypodiales > Pteridaceae > Ceratopteris > Ceratopteris richardii. The sequence goes on from CM035416.1 coordinate 65,070,164, forward strand.
CCATTGTGGTTGTGCCCAAGAAGAATGGAAAATTGCGTGTGTGTATTAACCTCAAAAAAGTTAATGCCACCATGATTAGAGACAGTTATCCTCTTCCTATCACAGAACACCTATTGGAAAGAGTTGTGGGCAAGGAAGTTTACAGCTTCCTTGACGGGTTCTCAGGCTATAATCAAGTAGCCATTGCTCCAGAAGATCAACACAAGACGGCTTTTGCCACAAAATGGGGCATATTTGCATTTCGTGTGATGCCTTTTGGGCTCACAAATGCACCCGTCACTTTCCAGTGACTCATGTGTCACGTTTTTAAGGAATTCTTACGCAAGAATTTGGAAGTTTATGTCGATGACTTATGTGCTCATTCGAATATCAGGCAGACACATATCCGAGAATTAAGACAAGTATTTGACAAATGTCAAGAATATCAGGTTTGTTTGAACCCAGAAAAGTGTGTTTTCATGGTCAGACAAGGAAAAATTTTAGGACACATTGTGTCAAAGAATGGAATTTCAACAGATGAAGAAAAAGTGAAAGTAATTGCAGATCTACCTAGACAAACCAACGTAAAAGAGGTACAGGCATTTATGGGCCATTGTGGTTATTACAGATGATTCATACACATGTATGCAATCATAGCCAAGCCTCTGTACTCTCTTTTGACCAAGTTCAAATGGATAGATGAATGTGAGAATTCATTCAATGAACTTAAACGACGTTTGTGCTCAGCACCTATATTGACCACCCCGGATTGGAGTAAGCCATTCCATGTACATGTGGATGCATCCAACTATGCCATAGGATGTGTGTTAGCACAACCCACGAATGAAGGTAATATAGATCTCCCCATAGCTTACGCGAGCAGACACTTGAACGTAGCAGAAAGAAATTACACCACTATAGAACGAGAAGGATTAGGAATGATCTACACGGTAAAGAAATTCAGACATTATTTGTTGGCAAACAAATTCAAATTCTTTACAGATCATCAAGCATTGTTGTACTTAGTCAATAAACCATGTAACACAGGACGATTAATACGTTGGTTTCTATTACTCATGGAGTATGATTTTGAAGTAGTAGTCAGGAAAGGGAAGAAACATCTCAGAGCTTACCACCTTTCAAGATTAACCTCAGGAGAAGCTCCTCAAGGAATAGCGGATGAATTACCTGATGCGTATTTGTTTAACCTTGAGATAGCACCAGAATGGGCTAAGTCGATAGTCCCTATTCTCACCTATGGACCCAAGAATCCTAGGATAAGGATCAAAGAAGGAGAGATTACCAAATCTCAAAGATATCAAATCATAGCAGGAAGTATATATAAACAAGATAATCAAAAGATTCTTGCTTGTTGTGTAGATGAATCAGAACATGCGAATTGGTTGTAATTAGCACACATAGGTGCATTAAAGCAACATCATTCAAAACATCGTACCTTGCAGACTCTGCATAGACTACGAGTATATTGTCCTTCGATGGAAGCAGACGTCTACAAGTTGTGTAAAGAATGCCCTGTTTGTTGTGAAAGACCACCAGTAGAACATGCTACATTATATCACGTGTCTCTCACACCAGACTAGAGTGAACCTTTAGTGACATACTTGAGGACGAACACATTCCCTCAAGGAATGACTTTAGCGCGACAACGCAGTCTAGAGCAGGAAGATCAAGACTATTCACTTATTGGTGACAATCTATACAAACGTGGATGAGACGGATACCTAAGACAGTGTGTTCATGAAAACGATTATCTGAGCGTACTAGAGACTGCACACCAAGGTGTTGCAGGAGGTCATTTTGGACCTGATAGGATAATCAAAGCCATCCTCTTTGCAGGATTTTGGTGGCCCACTCTTCACATGGATGCACACACCTATGTTAAGAGATGCGATGTGTGCCAAAGAACTCAATTTCCTACTCGCAGAGATGAAATGCCATTGAAACCCATGATGGGAGGACGTGCATTTTCTAAGTGGGGTATAGACTTTGTAGGACCCATTAACCCCCCTGCAAAAGGTACACATGCTGAATACATTATTGTCGCGACAGATTATCTTACCAAATGGGTAGAGGCAAAAGCCACGAAAAAGAATGATGCACACATGACTGCAAAATTCTTATTTGAAAATGTCTTTACAAGATATGGATTGCCTATAGAGTTAGTGAGCGATCAAGGAACTCACTTTCTAAACCAAGTCATTGAATATTTGTTACAGGATTTTATGGTGATTCATAAGAAATCCGCACCATATCATCCTCAGGCCAATGGTCAGGCTGAAAGCACTAACAAGATCCTTTGTAACGTACTGACGAAACTCGTGAACAATAAACAGATTGGGACAAACAGTTACACCATGCTGTCTGGGCATATTGAGTAGCCTACAAGACCGTACTCAATGCAACTCCCTTTCATATGGTTTTTGGTCAAAATGTTGTGCTTCCTTTGGACTTCTTGATACCGACCCTTAAGGTTACACAAGAACATCAGTGGACCGGCCATGAATTATCAGCAAGAATAATGGACTTGGAACGATTAGGAGAAACCAGGCTGAAAGTAGCAGCAGGAATATACGCAGCAAAGAAGCGATAGAAAGCATATTTTGATGCGCATGTGAAAGATAAAGGCTTAAAAGAAGGAGATTTAGTCCTAGTATATACACTAAAACAACATGCACGGAAGTTAGAAAAGCGAGGTTATGGACCTATGATCATTAATAGACTCTCGACAAGTGGAGCGGTACAATTAGCCACCTTAGAAGGAGACATAATGCGTAATTACATTAGTGGTTGTAGAGTCAAGTTATATCAGGAACCTCTTACTGAGGATATGCTTAGATGACTGACGTTGGCAAAGAAGCATAAGGAGGAAGAAAATAGAATACGAGCTGAAGCTCAGGCAAAATCTATAGAGCGCATTAAGCGCATGAAGTTAAGAAGACAAGGACTAGGGAGAGAACATTATAATCATCTCGAAACAACACCCAGATACCCCATGACCATGTGTCAAGCAAAGTCAAGTACACATCCTAGCATAGTGGACCGGAGACCATTCATTACAGTCAGGCTAGAGCACGACAACCCTTGCCAAGAGCTCAGGGCTTTAATTGACTCAGGTGCTACGACTAGTGTGATTAGATGGTCCCACTATAAGGACTCAGGAATAGAGATGCGGCCAATTGAGGCATACCTCATAGGGCTAGGAGGCATGGAAACCCCTTGCATGGGTGAGGTGGATCTTCTTATCCTCATAGACGAAGTGACCTTGATAGTGAAGCTACTAGTGTGCCATGATGAGGACCTGATAGAACCCCTAATCCTTGGACAAGATTGGCTATACGATCACTCAGTGGAGCTAAATCTTAGACAAGGCTCCTTACATATTGGAACCTTAGATCAGAAGCGAGTGATACTGCTTGACTTCCCTAACAGCAATCCGACTGAGGTATGTAACCCTAGACCTGATGAAATGCATGCGACGGAAGACTGGAAGATCTTTGGTCAGATAAGTCATGTTACGTCTACTCCAACCCAGCGGGCTTGGCGATGGACAATTGTCAATCAAAAGGACGTCAGGAGATTTTCCCTTGGGCTTCTTGCAATCTAGAAGGGGCAACTGCCCAACCGCTTGGTCAAATGGACACAATCAGTGGACAAATGGGGACAATCAGCGGTCAGGTGGACTCCATCAGTAGCCACATAGGCAAAATACCCTGTAGTGCCCATCCTTCCACACTTACGGCGGACTGGCCTAGATCTGTGGTACAGAATGCCTCACTTCCTAATGGGCATGTTTCGCAAATGTTGGACCTCCCTTCTTTTCCAAAGTAGAGTGTCCATCCGACCTCTCAACCTCATCCACAAAGGAGTCAACCACAACAATGGAACCCAAACCGACGACAATATCAGATGACACAAGGAAGAAAGCAGCAGTGGCAATATCACAAAGCAAGAGGCACAAGACAAATATGGGTGCCAAAAGGACAGATTCCACCGACAGATTTCAACAACGAGGACTATGACAAGAAGAAGTCAAGGCAAAAGCAAAGTCAATATTCAACATCTTCCCGACCTTCTTCTACGAATACGAACAGTCGACAAATTTGGATCGCCAAGAAGTACCTTATGAATCGACCCACACCCACGCAGATTTGGGTACCCAAGCAGTGTATCATAGCTCAACCCCCAAGCCATGTAATATATACCCCTCAGAAATCTCTTCACCCCTCAATACCACCACATCTGATCTCACCTTTTGTCCCGCAGAAGAAACATATCACCCATTCACAAACTCTTAGGAAGTGGATACCGAAACGTATCTAGAAGTCTTCTCCTAACCCATTCTCTAACATAACTCCCACCCCGACTAATCTACAACCTTGTAATAACTCATTCACGACTGAACCTTGTACAAATCCACACACTATAACCCACATCACTTGTAATAACACCTCATCAAGCAATGTATGCATCATCTGAATCATGTAGGTGTCTAGAGACCTGCATTGGTTTGCAAGAAATCATTCCATAAACCACATCACAACACTCGGCTACACGGGTTACACATCGGTTATGGAAAGGGATTGCAGTCTCACTTTAATGGGATCATAATTAATTTCCATACTAATGTGTTAATCTTATGTAGCAGATCTACTACGCATTCACATCATTCATCATGCAGGCAGAAGGACCATCAGAAGCTGGCCCCAGTGTGCCCATAGCAAATATTGGCGAACTACTAGCGGAGCCCCATCCTACGGCTCAACCACCAGAATTTCAGGGATTTCCAGGACCTATGCCAATCGACGATCCTCCCAGGCATTATACTAAAAAGATTTATCGCAATCCTCACTGGTTTCAAGGTCTAGCAGGACCGTTGGCAGATGCAGAGTTCATTTTTGAAGCCAACTTGGCGTTTGATCACCGTACTTGGGCCAAATACCAATTTTTCTCAAGAGAATTCGAAGGACTACAGAACACAGAAGACTTAACGCATGTTTGGGCAAGAGCAAGCTTTTAGTAAATGATCCGCCATATAAGAGGTTTTACCTTTCTAAAGATCTGATTTGCGCTGCAATCAAGATCCATGGTACACACACTTCAACAGAACGCGAAAGGATGGTTCCAGAGTCAATGAAACGTGGAGATGTTACTAAGTGGGAAAATATTTCAGCAATCACACCTGAGCTCTCTAAATCGTTGAGGATATGTATGCAGCATTTCGCTTTCCCCACTCAGGATAGATTCACCATGCCCCACAAACGTATATGGTTTGGATTATATTTAACATGTACTAGACCTCAAACGGTAGACCTAGCTAGCTGGATAATTGATCAGATGTACTGAACACAACACAGATGGGAAAGAAAGAAAGTAATCAATGGATGTTGCGCTCTCACGCGCATTGTATATATGTGTTTGGCATACGATTTACCTATCGAGCGTGCAATGACAAGCGAGGAGCTGAAAGCATTCAAAGAGACAGCAAAGAAAGCTAGGAAGGCTAGCAAAGCTCGAGCAGGAAAATGCATGAGAGGTACTATCCCATGCCTCCAAGTCCCCGAATCACCGTCACCGCAGCCCTCTCTAGAACAGTCTCCTACAGAAGCCCCTGTACAACCTATTCGCATACGATTATCACGACCTGTCGTTACAGAAGGCACTTCTAGTGCAATTATGTCACAACCAACATTAGTTCAGGAACCGACCACCACTACAGCAGAAGTTCCCACCACTATTGGTGCAGAAGCTTTTCCTTTTCCTATACCTAACTTGGAAGCGGAACCCATAGATACAACGTTTGATTTTGAAATGCAGGATGCTTTCTCCAGTGAATTTCAGTTTTCAGAAGGACAGATATTTTCTCAAGAATATGAACGGCCAAGCTACCCGACCACGCCCCGAGACCAACCACAAGGACAAGTAGTATCTAGTTCCGGGGACGAAAGAACAGAAACCGATGAAGATGATGGCGATGAAGAAGCTAGCCAGGGCACTCATGAATCCCAAGAACATGTGCAGACAGATGAACAAGGACAGCACACCGACACCCAGGGTGATACCAGTACGCATGAAGATGAAACCTATGAAGCAGCAGCTTATACATTGGCCATTAAAAAGTTGTATCGTACGATGGAAAAAGTTTGGGCACGTAATTAACTGAGGAAGAGAGTCAAGCACTCATAGAACAAGAACTTTTCTCAGGCGGTTTTGAAGAAGTATACATCAGAGGCTTTAGGGAACTTGTCAAATCAGTGGGATCCACAGAAGCCTTAAGATATTTGCAGAGGAAACCGTTACCGCAGTATGACCCTCGCAGAGTTTGCTTACTAACCAAACCTGGTGAATACATTCGTGTACCCACATGCGCCCACTCTTCAGAACAGGCTAGGGAAGCACGTCTCGTCCCTGAAGGATCATTGGCAGAAGACACCATTATCATCGACTCCCCACCCCACACTGCTACTGTACATACCACTGTAACCGAAGTACCCGCCACCCCAACCACTCCTCTTTCACCTCCCCGTATCTCCAATCTCCCCTGTACATCCGATCTCTCCCAGACCATCCACATCTTTGGATAGCGCTGTAGCAGAAGCCTTCCTTACTTCCGTTCACCCGACAATTCCCGCACCTACACAACCTAGTTTTCCCCCTCTGACATCCACTTTTCTATCTAGTCCATTTCTCCATCCATCTTTTCCATCCTTCCCTACACCCCCGAGACCACTATTTCCATTTCTAACCCCGATGACTTTCTCCCCTGTATCACCTCCTGGACCCACCGTATTTCCGCTTTCCCCTTTCCACCAAGGAGTACAAGAGAACTCCTCTGTAAATTACTCTTCAACCTTTGTAAACCCTGTATTTACACCCACGCAAGCACCGATGATCACTCCATTGTTCACGGTCACCACACTTGACACCACGTCCAATGACATGGATATCTCACCACCCACCGCACCACCACTCACTTCATTCATGGCACAACCATATTTAGGCACTTCACTTTTTTCCACAATAACCATGACATCCACTTTCCCACCCCCATTCCCTATTTCCCTTGCATCTACACCTATTGCATCTTCACTTAGCACACCATTAATATTATCACCCACCATAGACACAGCATTTCGACAGATGTTCACGTGTATGACTCAAGTAAGAGATGAGTTCACATCTCTTGGAACTAATTATCAATAGCTGCAGAAGACAACCAATGATTTATAGTCGCTGCTCAATTCACTGACCATCAAGAATGCCTCATTGAACGCCTGCTACCAAGAGCTACGGGAGGCATATCATAAATTGGAACTAGAAAGTGAAGCAAAGACAAAAGAGGTTGTCACAGATATCGATAACTTGTTAAGGGCACAGACTATTCGCAATGCAACACTAACCAAGAACATGGGCTTACTCAGACGACACCTGGCAGCAGCGAAAGAAGAGAACCAGCGCTTACAAGAACAGAACAGAGAGAATTTAGAAGCTTCCCTAGATCAACCCGACCAACCATTAAGCCCTAGTCGCTTCAAAGCAGTGCGCTCAGAGTCTATGAAAATGTTACTAGATGATCATGTCAGATTGTTAGATGAGTACGACAACATGAACGAGGAGATTCAGAAGTTCAAGGAGGAACACAAGACATTGCAACTAAGAGCACCAATACCACAAGGACTACCACCCCCTGCGGACCCATCTCTTGAAATCCTAGAGGAACTCAACGCATTACGGGCCCAGGTATCAATGCTCCAATCACAGATAGCTATATATGAAGCACGCCCCATGCCAGACTCCCCACCGGAACTACCAATAGAGGAAGAAACAGTCACTATTCCGGTGGAGGAAACTTTTGAAGAAGCGTATGAACCCCAACCCATCCCAGGCGGACAAGTCACGACTGAAGGCCAGATGACTTTCGAACTTCCAACTCCCGCATGGATGAAGACGATAGAAGAACTTGGATCAACCCACTCAGCACGGGTAGAAGCGGAGCTACACGCCATGGCAATGATTGAAGAACGCATTTTACAGTCCCCATACTTCGCTCATTTGGCCCCTTGCAAATACATATCAGGGCATGAGCTACAGTATAAACCTTATTTTATGTTAATGGCGGAATATCAGTTGGCCATAGAGAAAGAAACAGGCAAGAAACCATCTCACGCTACTCAATTTGAGCCTGAAGATTTGCCACGGGATGCGCAGGAAGGAAAGATCTATCAACCAGATTGGCGTAAAGATTTATTACAAAAATATCGTGAGATGATGAGTACATGGGCCAAGGCACCACTACCCTTAAAATACAACCCATGTTGGGGACCAGTGCCACGTCTCCGCTCCTAGAAGGCATTTGCAATTAAAGTACAGAATAACAAGCAATACCAAGACTGGTTGAATTACCCATACTTCAGCCCATCCACAAGACCACCTACAATCGGATACATGATGGCAACGATTCGTCACTGGATCCCTCGCTTAAAACACATGGACAATATAGCAGTGCACATGACTGTCAAGATATTTGACATGATGCAGATGGTTTTTAAAGTCTTCAGACGCGTCAAGGCACCACATGTAAACACCCTGGGTTTCAAGCATGGTAATCTGATCTGGCATATGATATGAGTACAATGCCATCGCTCCGGGTGTGTTATGCCTGGCATTGCAGAATCAAATACCTACCGGCGTGCTACAAGCAAACCTTCGAAGAAATGTTCACAACCGGTTTCTGGGAATACCATTCCGAAGTGTTCATCAGCAGGCCCACACACCTCTTACAATTATTTGCGTGTGAACAGATGGTATATTCCACACATTATCGACTCCCACCATTCGATGAACCACAACCAATTGATTGGGAGAAACTCGAGGCAGATTTGGCCCGAGGCATTCGAATATCAGAGCACACCCTCGCTCAGGAGCTCCTATAGAATTACATCCGACAGACCTCACAACAAGGTTTTGTCAAGGACGACAGAAGCGAGAGGGAGGGGGGTGTTGGCAGTAGCCAGAGGCATAGAAGACGCAGAAGCATGTAAAGACAGAGCAGGGATTCAGTCGAATCAAATTTTCAAAGATTTATATTTTTTTATAAATACTTTTCAAAACCTCCAACAGTGATTTTCATCACTTTTGTACCATATGTAACATAGAAAAACCCTTTTTGTAATTTATAGCTCCATTTTGTGCAAGCCGAGGAGTCCTCAATCTTGAGGAGCTTAGATAGAATGAGCGTACCAATTTTGGTTATTTTTAGACACCCTTTACCCTTTCAAATAGCATCTAGAACCTATTTTTTAACTATGCCGGTCACTAGATGCGAAACCGGTCAAAACTAGTCTAGAATCTATAAAAAGAGCTAGAGAGCTCATTTTTTAGGTTAGCTTGTTTGAGTAGAGGAGAGCTTAGAGCTATTTTGAGCTTGTAAGAGTGTTCTTGAGTAATAGAGTTGATTTCTCACCTTCCATTGTGTCTTGCTTGTCTCTTCGTTGTGTGTGTGTATGTGTGTGTGCATCTCTATGCTTCTCACCTTCACTCTCACTTCATCTCACATTCACGATCTTCATATCACTCCTATCTCTTCCACGGATTGACATTAAGGAGGTGGATCTTCTTAATGTGGTTCTCACCATTGTGCTAGAGCAACAGTATACGGCACTGTACACTGGTGTTTTATCCCACGTTCAGCCAGAAATGGATTAAAATCAGAAGACATATATTCCCCCCTCAATCAAAATAGAGGGTGCCCATTTTACATGCTGACATATTTTCAGCCAAAACCAAAAACTGTTTGAAGCACATGAACACTTCGGACTTTGCTTTCAATGGATATACCCATGCATGCCTGGAAAAATCATTAATGAAAGTCATGAAGTAAAGATAATTTCCAAAAGAAGGTGTCTCCATAGGACCATAGACATACTATGTACAAGCTACAATTTCTGAGTAGTCGGAACTGAACCATCTTTTGGAAATGAGGAATGCTGCATTTTGCCCAAAATATAGCCTTCACAAACATGTTTTCCAAGTGCCTCAAGTTTGGGAAAGAGGACATCATTTCATATTTTTGTAGGCGTAGCAAACTAGCAAAATTCAGATGACCAAAGTGTGCATGCCAAAGCTTTCCATCTGACATAGCCTGAGTATCATGTACTGCACATGCCGAATCATTCATAGATCTTTCATAGTCTATGAGCTTATACAGCTCATGACATAAAATGCCAGAAGCAATAATCACATCGCCATTTGAGAGATCATGAACTGTATACCTGTCATCAACAAATTTCACAACCAAGCCAATCTTGGCTAATGCAGAAACTGATAACAGGTTCTTCTTGATCCCTAGCACAAATAAAGCATCTGACAAAGTGAAAGAACTACCATCAATAGTAGTCAAAATGATCTTACCAACTCCCATAACAGGATAAGAGGAGTTGTTGGCGCATGTAACAGTATTCCCTGTAGGGGCAGGCTCGAGTGAAGAGAAGAAACTGCGCTGCGAGGCAATATGTTTGGTCGCCCCACTGTCAAAGTACCAAACATCTGAGTCTACTAGAGACATGCACTGCTCATGAGAAGATGGGTCAAAATTGCAAACAGTAGTAAACACCCATTCTTCTTCCTGCACAAGATTAGCAGACTCTGTTTTTGGTGTAGAGGCTTCTGTAACAACCATTCCAGCCTCTTTCTTCTTTGCCTCTTTAGCAGCCCGTTTTGGATAGTTCTATATGATATGATCATTCCCTTTACAATACTTGCAAAACAATTTCTGTTTTTCTGATTTTTTTCTCATCTTTATCTTGGTTCTTCGAATGTGCAGCATTTGCAGATTTTTGCTTACTAGTAGATGAGCTCCATTTTCCTTTGCCCTTCTGACTAGCCAGGAAAGCTTGATCTGCAACATGCATAATGGACCTGTCCTGCATGGACTGATCTTCCTACAACAGAACAGAGACTAACTCCTCAAATGACAAGGCATTTGCATTGCCATTCATCATCAACCGAAGAGTAGAAGCAAAACTCTGATATGAATCACGAAGACCATTTAGAACGGTCTGCACAAGTGAGCTATCTGGTATAACCTCATCAGCAGAAATCAACTGTTCCTTCAAGTCTTTGATCTTTGTTAGAAAACTGTCCATAGAATCACCTTCATTCATGTGCTCACTCTCCAACTGTTTTTGGAGGTAAGCAACACGAGCCTCATTTCTAGCTTGGTACAATCTGGTAAGTGTATCCCAAGCATCCTTAGCTGTTCTGCAAGAGCGAATGTGAGGAAGAATGGCACGTTTGACAGACAAAGCTATCAATGCATGTGCCTGAGCATCTCTACCATCCCAACGAATCTGCTCTGTAGTAGGTGCAGCAGAAACCGCAGCACGAATAGGAATATGCAAAATATCATCATCTTTGACACCTTCTACCTCAGCTTCTGTACCTGTAGTTGTAACAGTTGCAAGTGTGATAGGACGTTTTTGAACACCCTGCACAATGTTCCACAGTCCTTTTGCAACCAATACATGTCGCATCATATAAGCCCATAATGGGTAGTTGGTACCATCCAACTTATCCTCAACAGCCAACATATGGAATGCATCACTGCTTTTATCCATGGCCGATGACTAAAATGCCTTGATGTAAAAAATTGACTGTATCTCAAAAAGTTGAACTGATCTTCTTAGACGAATTCCGTTAGACCTGTAGCAGACTTTGACACGCTTATACTGGTGAACAGAAATTGGTATATACCTTTGGCACAAAAAGATGAAATAGCTTGCATAAGCGTTGCGATAGTGCATTCGGAGGCCAAAACAAGCTCAGATCGTGATTTTGGCACCACACAACGAAGCTGTTTTGATCTCAAAAACACGCTGAGTATGCTCACCAAAATTCGTGTGATTCTGAGACTGCAACCGGAGGAGTGTCGACGACACCCTAGATGAAGCGACGACCTGCGTTGATACCAATTGTTGGATTTAGATGTCTACGGAAGCACGTGAACAACACAAGGAAGAAGAAGAAGCTTGGAGCACTACACACAATACTGAATGTATTACTAGAGAATGTACAATGATAAGTAGCCCATTAGGGCAATAGGCGTATATTCAAGCCGGGGAAAAGAAACCTCCTAAAGAGGGAAAAAAGTGCCCCGGCAGTCCTAGAGTGTTCACACACATCACTACCTAAATATATCAACAAAGAGTTGCAGCAGATAATTTTAGAAGAAGGACCAGACAATCAAAGACATACCAGCATGATGCAGACAATTGGTATTTGTATGGAAGAAGAATTGTTGGACAACCCAGAAGGAGATCTATTTGAAGGATCAAATTTATATGAAGATGAAAACATGTTGGCTTGGCTCCATGCAAAAGACCCATCTTCCTACTATGGAATTTTTCCAAACTCAAGTAGAGAGGAAGCATATGAAGAAAAAGAGAACATCATTCAGGTTATTGATTCGAGTGAGACAGTCCCAATCAAAGGCCAGATAAGAGAGAAGAAAAGAAAAGCCTTTAAGTGCAGCAGTGACGAAGCTACTTCAAATCCTACATCAAGGGCTAGTTTGTTATGGATACTAGTATGGATATCATCTGTTATGTCAATTTTTATGATAGTAAGTGCAGGGCTTTGCAAGAATGGCTTTACAAGAATGGGGAAGGAGTACCTGCAAGCCTTTGGAAACAAAGGGTTCCATTGAATGAAGAAGCTGAAATAGTAAAAATGACATTTTGTAGATTAAGTTATAAAGTTGCTAAAACGAAGATACAAAAGATGCAGTATGGAGGAGATAATATTCTAATGAAGGATTTAGGGTACCCCTATCAGATATCAGTGCGCCCAACAAGAAGACAAAACAAATGAAGGGTAGTACAATTGGAGAGTATGGAGGAGTTTCCCTTAGCCAACATATCAAGACTCAAGGCCTATCATCAACACAACTGAAGATTTATGGATCACCTGGAATCTGTAAAATTTATCCAAGTTGTACATAGCCTTATCATGTCATTTTTGCTTAAGTTTTAGTAGTTTTTATCCCTTTTTCATGCTTGTTCCTTGAGTTCTCATTAAATTTAGCGACCACTTCATAGCCTTTGCATAAGTACAATTTTTAGGAAATTTTTGGGAATATTTCAAGCATTTTTAGAATGCATTTTTCTTCCTTTTCAAATGTCATTTTACTGCCAAATTGGAGGAATAAAGGAAGCTCTTTGTGGTTTTGAGTGAGGAAATTGGCCTAGACTTGTAGGGAATTTGTTGAGTATTTCTTGAGATTTTTTTTGGAATTTTTTGCATTTTTTAGGGATATTTCTCTAATTTTGGATATTAAAAAAAAAGAGGCCTCCACGGATTTTTTTTGCCCAAAAAAAAAACCCAAGTCCCCCCCCCCCTGGCCGCCCCCGCCGCCCCCGCCCCCCCACCCACCCCCCACCATTCCCCCACCCACCCCCACCCACCCCCGATCGTTCCCCCACCCACCACCCATCGTTCCCCCACCCACCCCCCACCGTTCCCCCACCCACCTCCATCGTTCCCCCACCCACCACCCACCGTTCCCCCACCCACCCCCCACCCACCCACCACCCACCATTTCCCCACCCATCACCCACCGTTCCCCCACCCACCACCCACCGCCCCCACCCCCACCCACCACCCATCGTTCGCCCACCCACCACCCACCGTTCCCCACCCACCACCCACCGTTCCCCCACCCTCCCCCCACTGCCCCCCCACGCACCACCCACCGTTCCCCCACCCACCCCCACCGCTCCCCCACCCCCCACTGTTCCCCCACCCACCCCGCACCGTTCCCCCACCCACCACCCACCGTTCCCCCACCCACCGTTCCCCCACCCTCCCCCCACCCTTCCCCCATCCACCCCGCATCCACCACCCACCGTTCCCCCATCGACCCCCCACCGTTCCCCCACCCACCACCCACCGTTCCCCCACCCACCACCCATCGTTCCCCCACCCACCCCCCACCGCCCCCCACCCACCCCCCACTGCCCCCACCCACCACCCACACCCCACCGTTCCCCCACCCACCCCCCACCTTTCCCCCACCCATTTCATGTATTTTGGCACCTCTGAACTCATTTTGAGCCTTAGTTTTTCCAAAATCCCAACTTCTCTCTGTCTTTTGGTCAAAACCCACCTTTTTTTTAACACATTTCTCACGTGTTTTTCATTACCCACATGGTCCACACAGTGTATTCTCACTTTGTTTTTACTTTTGTTTCACAATTTCCCATATGCAACCCTTGTAGCTCTCCTGTTTGATAATTTTGGCCCTCTACAGAGCCCATAATCCTACTCCCTCACCCTCCCTTTACCCTTCTTCCCAGCTCCGTCCTTAACCCTCCCTGCCCTATCAATCTCAGCCCCCTCAGCCCTCCCTTCCAACCTCTTCCTACCCTCCATTATCCCTCCTTTGCTTTTCTATGCCACCTCTCTACTTTTGGTTCTTCTCTAGTGTTGTATTGTTCTTTACTTCTCCGGGTGGACTTGGTTGCTGCTCAAGTGTCCCTTTGAAGATTTTGCTGCTCAGAGTTTTGGCTGTAGCTCTCCGGGACGGAGAGCCCATTAGGTGGTGGGCAATTGTTGAGCCCATCAAAGTCATATTAGTCAAAGTCAACCATAGTCAAAGTCAAAGCAGTCAGAGTCAACATGTTCAAGGTCAAATTCAACATGGATGAAGTCAAAATGTTCAAAGTTCGAGCGACAAGGCACAGGTAGTGCAAAATTAATTGTTCATAAAAGGTATAATTGCAAAAAGTTGGTTGTAGGTTGCACATGTATTTTTGTAATTCCCTAAGGTTCAAAAGTGTTTCTAAAGTGTTTTGGAAGGTTCAGGTGAACCCTCTCTTAGGTGCAGATTTGAGAAATTAAAAGGCAAAATGTGAAGGTATGTGAAGCAGCAGCGTACGCAAAAGTGAAAGTATGGCACCCCAATTAAAATTTCTGTTTTAGTCTAAAGTCACTACAGGAAAAAACAGGGATTCGTTGGCTGCCCACTTTTGGAGACAATCTTGGGACATCAAACTGAGCACCAAGATACTCTTGTAGTTAGGAGCGTACGTGAATTGACACTCAAATCAAGGCAAGGATTATTCTTGGAGGACTAAGCAAGGTGAGGATAGTCTAAGCTAGGCAAGAGAGAGAAGTGAAAGAGACACATAGTGTGCAATGTAGAGAAGTGAAGTGCAAGGTGTGCATGAAGAGTGACTAAGAGTGTGCAAAGAAGTGTTAAGCTATTGACCCCAAGGATCCCAAGGTCTCATTGAAGCTATGCACGTGCCAACAGAAGGTATCCATCCCTCCCCCTTATTGGAAGCTTGGTGCAAGGTGTGCACAAGTGCAGGCTTGGAGAAGGTGGGGGTCTAGTGCAGAGAAGGCTGGCAGCAACAAGACCCTTGGGTATTTGGTATTTTGTGACTGAGCACTCTCTGGGATTTTGCACTCAAGCGTTGGATTGTATTGTGCATCACCATTATATTTGTCTTCTTATAATCGATCGACAGAGGCTTCCAGTGTGTATCTTTCTTCTTGTCTTTCCCTTTTCTCCTACAAACACTCAAATCCCTTCTTGTCCAAGAACCCCCAATAGTACACAAATATAAGCTAAACAACCAAACACCTTGCAATGTCCAAGACTAGGTTTTCTTCCATGCCATGCTTCATAAGGAGTCATACCTTGAAGTGACTTGGATGGTGGTCTATTGACAAGGCACACAATAGCTGAAATAGCTTCTACCCATAGATGTGGAAACCTCTTCTTTGCAAGCATTGTTTTGGCTGATCCAACCAATGTCTCGTTTCTCCTCTCTACAATTTCATTCAGTTGAGGGGAGTACCTGGTAGTCACTTCCCTTTTGATACCTTTATCCTATAAGAACTCATCAAAATCTTTGGAGAAGTATTCTCCCCCTCCATCAAATCTGAGCTTCTTGAGTGATCTACCTATATGATTCTCCACACGTGCTAGATATTTTTTGAAGTAATCAAACACTTCATTCTTACTTTTAATAAAGTACAAAATAGTCCATCTACTATGATCGTCAATAAATGAGACATAATACCTTGATCCTGCCAATGAAGATTCTTGACTTGGTCCCCATAGATCTGTATGTACTAAGTCCAATAAGTTGTTGTGGATGTAGCCTTTGTGGGTGAATGGTTGTCTTTGTGCCTTCCCAGCCTAACGTGCATCACACCTGTTGATCATGTGTTGCTTTGATATGTTTGACAGTCCAAGAAGACTTTGATCCCTGCATATATCCTTCAAGGTTCTTTCATTCATATGAGCAAGTGTCTTATGCCACACTTCAATCTCACTTAGGGTTTGAGACCCAAAAGTGAATAGAGCTATGTTCCTGGTTTCTCCTAATTCAAAAGTAAAGAGCCTACCATGCTTCTCACCTCTGGCTATCTTCTTGAAGCCTTGACGCGGATCTTCCACAAAAGCTCCATGTTGGGTGAACCTAACTTGCAAGCCTTTTTCAATTATTTGGCCTACACTTATTAGGTTTTTAGTGATAGTGGGTACATAGAGAACCTTACTCTCAATGTTTGTCCTGCCATTGGAAGCTTTGATGTTACCAATCTTCTCCACATTGTGCTTTCTGTCATCCTCTGTTTGAACTTCATGTCTATGCTTTGAACTTTCCAATCAGATAGAAGAGAAATGTTGCCTGCAACATGATTTGAACATCCAAAATCTATGTAATACAAATGATCATCTTCTTTACCTTCTTTGTGGCTTAGATTCATGAGATGAGTCTTCACGTGCTTGATCTTCTGAATAATTATTGAAGTCCCTTCTCTTATAGCCTCTATTGTTATTCTTGAAGTTGTGTCCACCTCTGCCTCTATTGCTGCCATATCACCTCTTCCACTTCCTTTCTAGGTCTTCCCATTGAGCCAACAATTCTGAGTGGTGTGGTTGGTCTTATCATAAATGGCACAAGGTTGAACATTCTAACCTTTGGCTTTATCATGCTTTGTTCCTTTCTTCTTCCCTTTCCACTTGTTCTTGCTTGGGAAGTTGGCTTGGGAAGTCTCCTCTTCATCTTCTTCCTTGTTCTTTCCTTTGAGCTTCTTATCCTTCTTCTCTGCATATAGATCACTAATTGAATTCCATGATAGGATTTACCTTCCTTTATGCTATTGTTGGCCTCTTGATTGAAGAGTTGTCCAAGAAAGATGTTGAAGTCTAGAGTTTGCACATTCATGACGAGATCCTAATCCATGGTGAAAGATTGCCATTGCTATTCACTTCGAATCCCATTGAGAATTTGCCTCATGATAACCTCTCCTTCAATCAACTCTCCAATGGATTATTGATATATTTAGGTAGTGATGTGTGTGAACACACTAGGACCGTCGGGGCACTTTTTTCCCTCTTTAGGAGGTTTTTTTCCCCCGGCTTGTATATATGCCTATTGTCCTAATGGGACATTCTCTAGTAAACATTCAATATTGTGTGTTGTGCTCCAAGCTTCTTCTTCTTCCTTGTGTTGTTCGCGTGCTTCCACAGACATCTAACTACAACAATTGGTATCAGAGCAGGTTGTTGCTTCATCTACGGTGCCATCGACACTCCTTCGTTTGCAGTCTCAGAATTGCACGAATTTTTTGAGCTCGTTTCGGCCTCCGAAAGCAGTATCGTAGCACTTGTGTAGGCTATTTTGTCTTTTTGTGCCAAAGGTATATACCAGTTATTGTTCGCCAGTATAAACCTCTCGAAGTGTGCTAAAGGTCTAGCAGAATTTGTCTGGGCAGTTATGTTCAACTTTTTGAGATACAGTCACTTTCATGCATCAAGGTATTTTAGTCACCGGCCATGGCTGAAAGTAGTGATGTATTCCGTATGTTGGCTGTTGAGGATAAGTTGGATGGTAACAACTACCCATTATGGGCTTATATGATGCTACATGTATTGGTTGCAAAAGGACTGTGGAACATTGTGCATGGTGTCAAAAAACGTCTTATCACACTTGCAACTGTTACAACTGCAGGTACTGAAGCTGATGCAGAAGGTATCGAAGATGGTGATATTCTGCATATTCTTGTTCGTGTTGCGGTTTCTGCTGCACCTACGGCAAAGTAGATTCGTTGGGATGGCAACGATGCCCAGGCACATGCATTAATAGCTTTGTCTATCAAACGTGCCATTATTCCTCACATTCGCTCTTGTAGAATAGCTAAGGATGCTTGGGATACACTTACCACATTGTACCAAGCTAGGAATGAGGCTCGTGTTGCTTACCTCCGAAAACAGTTAGAGAGTGAGCACGTGAATGAAGGTGATTCTATGGACAATTTTCTAACAAAAATCAAAGACTTGAAGGAATAATTGATTTCTGCTGATGAGGTTATACCAGATAGCTCACTTGTACAGACCGTTCTGAATGGTCTTCCTGATTCATAGCAGAGTTTTGCTTCTACTCTTCGGTTGATGTGAAAGGCAATCCAAATTCCTTATCATTTGAGGAGTTAGTCTCTGTTCTATTGCAGGAAGATTAGTCCAGGCAGAACAGGTCCATTATGCGAGTTGTAGATCAAGCTTTCCTGTCTAGTCAGAAGGGCAAAGGAAAATGGAGCTCTTCTACTAGTAAGCAGAAATCTATAAATGCTGCACATTTGAAGAACCAAGATAAAGATGAGAAAAAAATCAGAAAAGTAGAGACTATTTTGCAAGTATTGTAAAGGGAATGATCATATCATAAAGAACTATCCAAAATTGGCTAGATCATATCATAAAGAACTATCCAAAATTGGCTACTAAAGAGGCAAAGAAGAAAGAGGCTGGAATGGTTGCTGCAGAGGCCTCTACACCAAAAACAGAGTCTTCTAATGTTGTGCAGGAAGAAGAATGGGCGTTTACTACTGTTTGCACTTTTGACCCATCTTCTCATAAGCAGTGCATGTCTGCAGTAGACTCAAATGTTTGGTATTTTGACAGTGGGGCGACCAAGCATATTACCTCGCAGCACAGTTTCTTCTCTTCACTCGAGCCTTCCCCTATAGGGAATACTGTTACATGCACCAACAACTCCTCTTATCCTGTTATGGGAGTTGGTAAGATCATTTTGACTAGTGCTCATGGTAGTTCTTTCACTTTGTTAGATGCTTTATTTGTGCCAGGGATCAAGAAGAACCTGTTATCAGTTTCTGCATTAGCCAAGATTGGCTTGGTTGTGAAATTTGTTGATGATAGGTGTACAGTTCATGATCTATCAAATGGCGATGTGATTATTGCTTCTGGCATTTTATGTCGTGGGCTGTATAAGCTCATAGACTATGAAAGATCTATAAATGATTTGGCATGTGCAGTAAATGATTCTCAAGCGATGTCAGATGCAAAGCCTTGGCATGCATGCTTAGGTCATCTGTATTTTGCTAGTTTGCTATGCCTACAGAAATCTGAAATGGTGTCCTTTTTGCCCAAACTTGAGGCAGCTAGAAAACATGTTTGTGAAGGCTGTATTTTGGGCAAAATGCAGCATTCATCCTTTCCAAAAGATGGTTCAGTTTGGGCTACTCAGAAATTGCAGCTTGTACATAGTGATGTCTGTGGTCCTATGCAGACACCTTCTTTTGGGAATTATCTTTACTTCGTGACTTTCATCGATGATTTTTCTAGGCATGCATGGGTATATCCATTGACGACAAAGTCCGAAGTGTTCATGTGCTTCAAACAATTTTTGCTTTTGGCTGAAAATCTGTCAGCATGTAAAATGGGCACCCTCCATTCTGATCGAGGGGGGGAATATATGTCCTCTAATTTTAATGCATTTCTGGCTGAACGTGGGATAAAACACCAGTGTACAGTGCCGTAACACCTCAAAAGAATGGAGTTGCTGAACTAAAGAACATGTCACTCATGGAGATGCCGAGGTGTACGGTCAAGAGTCAAGCTTTACCACATAGTTTCTGGCTTGAGGCTGTCATGTGTGCAGCATATGTATTGAATAGGTGTCCCACTAAAGTGCTGCAGTCTATCACTCCATATGAGGCTTGGCATGATCGCAAGCCATCTTTTCCTCATCTGCATGTTTTTGGTTTTTTGTCATATGCATTAGTGCCTGAAAAACATCATAGAAAATTGGATGATAAAGTAGTAAAATGTATTTTTGTTGGGTACAGTTCTAAAAGTAAAGGCTTTCGTCTGTATCATCCACACATTAAACGCATTCTGGTTAGCCGTGATGTTGTTTTTGTGGAAGATGCCATTCAACCATTGCTTTCATGTACTAAGTAGACATCTGTTAGCTCCAAAGACATGTATGATACTTTGCTGCCTCTTTTTACAGGTGGACAATCTAGTGCTGGTCCCAATGAGGTAACTTCTCAACCTTTGCAGGTTTCACGTGATGATGCAGATCATTGCGTTTCTGATGCAAATTTACACGATGCACTAGTTGATGAGAAAGCTGATATTGAGCAAACAAAAACTATGCCAAAATGGCTGGTGCAAACTTTGCATGATAGTAAATTAGATGCACCTTTGTCATATCATACCCGTTCAGGCTCTCATAGTGCCTCTTTTGCATTAGATTGCTATGCTATGGCTACATCTATTCTCTGTGATGAGAATGAGCCTGTTTCATTTAATGAAGCACAAAATTCAGAAAATTGGATGGCTGCTATGCAATCTGAATATGATGCTATAATGAAGAATGGTACTTGGTCTTTATGTGACTTGCCTCTTGGCAAGAAGGCCATTGGCACTAAGTGGGTATACAAGCTGAAGCGTAAACCGGATGGTACAATTGATAGGTATAAGGCTAGGCTTGTTGCAAAGGGTTATGCATAGGAAAGAGGCATTGATTTTGATGAGACCTTTGCACCTACATGCCGTATGACTACTCTTCGGAGCATCGGTGCACTTGCAGCTCATCATGGTTGGAATGTACATCAGTTGGACATTAAAACAACATTTCTGAATGGTGACTTGCATGAAGAAGTGTATGTTTTTCAGCCCCGTGGCTTTCTGCAGAAAGGGCATGAAAAACCAGGTGTGCAGGTTAAAGAAGGCATTATATGGTTTAAAGCAAGCACCACGTGCTTGGTATGAGAAGATACATGCCTATCTGATTGCACATGGTTTTGAGAACAGTCCAACTGAAAGCACCTTATATGTTAAGCGTGCTAATGATGTGCTTCTGATCATTGTTGTCTATGTTGACAACATGCTGCTCACTGGTCCTATTGAGAAGCATATTGCTGATTTTAAGGCTGATTTGCATGCCTCATTTGAGATGTTTGATTTGCGGCATTTGCATCACTATTTGGGCATTCAATTTATGCAAGTTGATGGTGGAATGGCTTTGTGTCAAAGGAAATATATTGACACATTATTGCAGTGTTTTGGCCTTGAAGAATGTAAGCCTATTTCCACTCCTATGGTGATAGGTTTATGATTGAGTCTTCATGATGTTGGAGATGCATTCGATGCTGTTCTCTATGCTGTTGGATGCTTGATTTACTTATGCATTACTCAGCCAGATATTCAGTTTGCTATCTCACAGATGAGCAGGTTTATGCATTGCCTAGGAGTGAAGCATTGGCAGGAAGTTAAGTGCATCTTTCGCTATTTGAGTGGCACTCGACTGCTTCGGTTGTTTTATCCCAAGGGGGGATCACTACCACTAGATTTGCATGCTTTTCCTGACTCTGATTGGGCTGGTTGCTATGACACTCATGTATCCAATAGTGGATTTTGCTTCATGCTTGGTAGCTCATGTATATCTTAGTTGAGCAAGAAGCAGCCTACTGTGGCCACTTCCAGTTGTGAGGCTCAGTATAGGGTAGCTTTCACAGTGACTATTGAGTGTGTGTGGCTCAGATGCCTTATGGCTGATTTGGGTGTTGGTCAGACTTCTGCCACCACCATCTTCATTGACAATCAGAGTGCATTGGCAGTTGCATGGAACCTTGTGTTCCATGCTCGCACTAAGCACATTGAGGTGCATTATCACTATGTCAGGGAGAGGTTCTCTACTGGGGAGATCAGCTTGGCATATATGCCCACGTAGGAGAACATTGCAGACCTTTTCACAAAGGCTCTGCCTAGAGAGAAGTTTGAAGCTTTCCGCAAAGCTTTGGGCCTACTTCCTTTTGTGGAGTGATTTCCACATAGCTTGGCACTTCCTTATACATGAGTGCCAGCTCCTTGTTCACCGCATCACTCCCAAGGGGGATTTGTTGATATATTTAGGTAGTGATGTGTGTGAACACACTAGGACCGTTGGGGCACTTTTTTCCCTCTTTAGGAGCTTGTTTCTCCCCCGGCTTGTATATACGCATATTGCCCTAATGGGCTACTAATCTTTGTACATTCTCTAGTAATACATTCAGTATTGTGTGTTGTGCTCCAAGATTCCTCTTCTTCCTTGTGTTGTTCGCGTGCTTCCGCAGACATCTAACTCCAACATGGATGTTAACTAATCTGCAACCTCCTTGACCTTGGTAACAAACTCTGTGATAGCTTGTTTAGGTTTCTTCTTCATTTGGTTGAACTCATTCCAAAGATGATTCTTTCTCGCTTTGGTACTAGCAGAAAAGAAAGTCTCCAGGGTATCCCAAGTCTCTTGAGATATCTTGCATCCTCTAATATGTGGAAATAGAAAGTCAGAGATAGATTTTAGTGTGTACAACCTTGCTTCAACATCCTTTGTGCACCAAAGTGTGAGCTTATCTGTCTCCTCTTATGTAGGTCCTCGTTTGGATCTTGGAATAGGCATAGCTTCATCACCTGCTACAATTCCATAAAACTTTCTACCTTGCAAATAGGCTTTCATTCTGATTTCTCAGGCCACATAGTTGTGTCGATCAAGCTTCTCAGTCATTGAGGAAAAGCCATCACCCTTCTTGATCTAGCTTTGATACCACTAAAAGAACTTGGAGACGCTTGTAGGAGGTAGAAAAGTGAGTTGCGAAGGGGCGAAGTTTGTTCTAGCCAACTGGCACAAGACCAGCCCTTGAACTTATGGAGACTCAAATAGACATTATAGGCATGCACTAAATGCAATAAAATGCACTATGTACTTTGGATCATCAAGGATAAAGGGTCGATACAAAACTGATAGTTTTGCGCATCAACTAGCTCAAAAAACTTACTATCTTTGGATGAGACAATGAACTTCAAATGCTCATAGCGACCACCATGATTACAATTAGAAAAAATCCTTTTGGAGGAGTGATACACAAAGGATTTAGTGTATAGAATGCACAAGAGTAGAAGGAATAAGAAAAAATATGCTTTTGGAATGAACCAGACACTCAATAGTGGTACCTCTTATTTTTCAGGAATGTGCAGAGATTGACCCCGAGATAGAAAAACTGAGATTTCTCCCAATCTAAAAAACTGAGATTTCTTCCAATCTACTAAACCAAATAATTTGAAAATTTGCAAGAATAAACAAGTCACTACCACCTTTCCAATAATTCCTCTCCCATCCGATTTGCAGCTCTTTAGATAGAGCAGCAACCTCTACAAACTTACTATTGTTGAAGAAGATGATGTAGAAAAATGAAGGACCAAGACAATGATGTCCACAAGTGTCTGTATATTGCTTCCATGTAATGTAAAAGTGTTTTTAAGTCTTTATATAGACTTGTCAAGTGCTCCATGACTTCTACAAGTGGATTTTGAATTCAAATGAAGGCAGTAAAGATTGTTGGAGGGAATCAATTCACTTTTCTGCAATCTAGGAAAAGTGAAGATTTAGTTTGATCTACTTTTAGGTGATTGATTGATTGATTGATTGCAACTCAACCACCACAATTTTGTGGAATTTGGGTTCTCTCTTTATCCTTTTACATGTGTAAAGCTCTACAATGGTAAAAGATCCCTCAAAAGTCTTTTAAAAGAATACAATAAGTGAACATAAGTAAAAGAACTCTCCAATAGATATTCTTTTGATGTAATCCAAGCAATTGCTTTTGATGTAGATCAAATTCACCTCAAGCATAGTGTAAGCTTGATGTTCCAATAGTTATCACCATGTAGGATTGGAACATCTTTCTCAATTCCAAGACTCTTCATCAAGGTCTTCGTCCATATGAATTATTTTGCTACCTCTACCATGCCTTTATATTGAACCTCTATGGATGATAAAGCAACTGTGTGTTGCTTCTTTGAACACCATGATACTAGCTTGTCTCCAATGTGGCATAGTTAGCCATGAGTAGTTCTCTCATCTATACTACCTGTACAATTTGCATCACTAAACACTTAAAGTCTACTATCATAAATGAAACCATAGTACAAGCCTTCATTAGAAGTTCCTTTAATATATCTTAGCACTCTTTGAGCTACAATCCCTTGCTTAGTATGTTGACCTGGTCAATGCTTAAAGTGATGACTTGGCAAGTGGTGCATGGTCAAAGTGGTGACTTGGCAAGTGGTGCATAGGTGATGGCCGAGAGTATGGGTACACAGCTAGTGCACAAATGTGTTTATCATAATGGTTTTCACAATGGTATTTTTAAGGGTTTTTAAGTGTTCAGGAAGGGTCGGTGGAACCCTCTCTTATGTCCATATTGGAGAAATTAAGGTCAAAAGGGAAAGGGAAATGAAGCAAAATGGTACACAAGACTTTATGTGAGGCCCCCCATTTTAAAATTTATGAGTCTTGTAAGGTCACTACAAGACAAAATAGGCATTCATGGCCTTCCTTAAAAAGTGGTTCTTGGTACATGAAAGGAGGACCAAGATACACTAGTAGTTAAAAACAATGTACATGAAGTGAATCGACACCACTAGGAAGACGCCAAGTAAGAGAGAGCATAGTCTACACTGGAGAGCAAGAGGAGAGCAAGAGACACCTTGAACCAGTGCATGGCCAAAGAAGAAAAGTGAGAGAAGAGTGTGCAAGTAAGGTGAAAAAGGTGCAGAGAGAGAGAGAGTGCAAAAAGAGCCATTAAGGAAGGCAACCAAGGTCACAACAAAGGTACGAGTGAGGAGGTGTTGCACATCAACAAAAGGTGGCCCTTCCTCCAACTTTATTGGAAGCTTGAGTGCAAGGTGTGTGCAAGAGCAAGCTACTAGAGAGGGGTGGAGGTCCAGAACAGAGAAGGTTGATTGCTCAAAGAATTTTGGTATCTTGTATATATGTGTGTGTCCTTTTTAGCTTATGTGTTACATATAGAGAACCATTTTTGTAACATTCTAGAAAAGAATATTGCAATTCTCATTGGTAATTAGAACACAAAGTCTTCTGTTGTATTTGCATTGCTTCTAATTCTCCATTCTTCTCCTACAAATTCTCAAGTCCCTTTCAACTAAAGAACTCCCTAAAAACATTCCGCACACCCGATGGGACTAGGTGGCTTGAGCATAGGAGAACCAATATTAGAAAGTGCAAAAGAAGTGCAAAGTGGAAAGGTTTGGACAAGTACTGAAAGGTGATTTTTATTTTAGTTGGAGTTCTCTTAGCCTAAGGAGTGTGGAGAATGAGTTCTCCTATGCGCCACGGAAGTGTGTAGTGAGCCCTTGTATGTCCAGCACTTGGACAAACATCTGCACTTTAGATAGATTGCTGCTCTCAATACAAAACTCAAATGGACTTGAGACTTTAGTCAATCAAAGTAGACAAAGAGAGATTTCTAACAAGCTATAAATGGCTTAATTTGGACAAGTTTTGATTAGGAAACACAAGTGTCAAAGATGAACTCCCTGTCCACACAGATATGCTAAAGAACTAAGCTTTGCTCTCGGACTGATACCTCTCTGAATATATATCATTTGAGAAAGATATTTGGTATAGCAAAAGTAGACACAAATAGCTTTCCAACAACATAAAAAACAAGTAGTTTGGATGAGTTTTGATCAGGAAATTCAACTCACCAAGATAGATCACCTGCACACATAAGTACACTATAAAACTAGACTTTACTATCTGACAGATATCTCACAGAATATAAATGATCTCAATGAGATATTTGGGACAGTGGAAGTAGATTCCAAGAGTTTTCCAACAAGGCAAAAGTCATGCAATTGAGATATGTTTTGGTTGGGAAACGTAACCGACCAAAATAGACTACCTATCTACAGAGGTATACTGAAAAATTGGACTTCACTCTTTCACTGATATCTCACAATTACATAAGCTTGCAAAGAGATATTTGATTTTAAGAAAGTACACGCGATAAGCTTCCCAATGAATGTTTAAACGCACAAAATGGTTACATATGCATTGAGATATGAGCTCTGCAACAAAGCTGTGTACAAACTGACGTGCGGTTGGAAGGAGTCTAAGGGAAGCCAAAATGACAAAATGGTCAGATCCGACTACTGGGAGCTCTTGCCTCTTTCTCGCCTTGTTTTGAATGTGCTCCCACTTCAATTTTATAACCAATGAGCATGTGAAGAAGTTTGTGCCTTCTTCTTAACTCACCACTTTCTCCACTACATGCTACTAACTACAAGGCAAAATATTGTATCTCTTACTCATCATGAATTTTGACTAGACTTTTTCTTTTATTATTTTTTCCTTTTTTTTCTCTACTTTTTTCTTTATCTTTATATTTGGTAAATTTATCCAAGCATGGCTCATATGAAAATGAGCTTGTACATTTATCTTCAACACTCCCCCTCAAGCTCATTTGGGAGTTATCTTCAACCATGTCCTTCAAATTTATCACGTCTTTGAAACCTTTGAGTTTAGAAGCATCCAAGAACTTTGTAAACATATCCGCAACCTGCTCTTTGGTTCTAATGAACTTTATGTACACATCTTTGCTCAGCACCTTCTCCCTTACATACTAGTAGTGGACCTCTATGTGCTTGCTTCTTGCATGAAACATAGGATTGCTCGCCAAGTAGATACTTGACATGTTATCACCATATATAGGGATGGTTCCAACTTGCACTCCAAGATCAGCCAAAAGCTTTTTAATCCACATTGCTTCACATGTGGCAAATGCTAATCCTCTATATTCAGCCTCCATGGATGAAAGTGCAATAGTAGGTTGTTTCTTTGAGCTCCATGTGATAGGTTTGCTTCCTATCAGAAACACATAAACTGAGGTTGATCTTCTATCTTCCTTTGAACCTGCCCAATCAGCCTCGCTAAAGCCTTTGACCTGCAGTTCTTCATCAAACTTGTAAAACAAAGCATGATTAACTGTATGCTTTATGTATCTCAATACTCTCTTGGCTGAATTTAAGTGTTCACTTGTCGGGGCTTGCATAAACTGAGAAAGTACACCAACAACATAAGACAAATCAGATCTTGTAATGTTTGCATAGATCAATGATCCTACAATGCTTCTGTATGTCGTTACATCTTCCAATGGTTCTCCATCATTTGAAAAAATCTTTGTATTTGTGTCCATGGGTTGAGTGAGTGGTTTGCATTCACTCATTCCAAATCTGAAAAGAACATCCAACAAGTACTTCCTTTGCATCAAGTAGATGCCACTCTTTCCATATACAACGTCAATTCCTAAAAAATATTTCAGCTCTCCAAGATCTGAAATTTTAAACTCCTTACCAAGCTTCCTTTTGATATCTTTAATCCCTGTAACATCATTTCCTGTTATGATGAGGTCATCGACATATATGCAAATATATACCTCTCTATTTTCTTTCTTCTTCATGTACAATGAAGGATTTGCACTACTTGGGTTGTATCCACACTTAGTTAGATACTCTACCAATCTTTGATTCCATGCTCTTGGTGCTTGCTTCAAGCCATAAAGTGCCTTCTTCAACCTGCAAACAAAATCTGGATGGTTTTCATCTTCAAATCCAATCGGTTGACTCATGTATACCTCTTCTTGTAGTTCTCCATTGAGAAAGGCATTTTTGATGTCGAGTTGATATAATGGCCATCTCCTTGAAGCACCAATTGCTATTAAGGTTCTGATAGTTACCATCTTTGCAACGGGGCTGAAAAATTCATCATAATCTATGCCTTATGTTTGTTTAAATCCTTTGGCAACTAATCTAGCTTTATATCTAGCTAGTGAACCATCAGCATTCCTCTTTACTTTAAAGACCCATTTGTTTGGAACAATCTTCATACCTTCTTTCTTTGGCACTAGCTCCCATGTGTGATTATCTTTGAGAGCTTTGATCTCCTCTTTCATAGCTTGCTTCCATTCCTTTTGTGTGCAAGCTTCTTCATATGTCTCAGACTCTTTGTC
Source organism: Ceratopteris richardii (assembly GCA_020310875.1). Classification (NCBI taxonomy): domain Eukaryota; kingdom Viridiplantae; phylum Streptophyta; class Polypodiopsida; order Polypodiales; family Pteridaceae; genus Ceratopteris; species Ceratopteris richardii. The sequence goes on from CM035416.1 coordinate 65,098,325, forward strand.
TTTGATAACCTGCATCATGTATCCAAATGTGTCGCCATAAAACTATCATAACTCAACCTTTGAGTTGGATACCTTGTCCTTGAAGATCTTCTTTCATTGTCTTTAGAGAGTTGCTTCTTTAACCTATTTAGCTTTACCATCGGAGTGATTACCTCTTCATATTCTTCTTCACTTGCATCTACCTCACTGTTAGAGTAGCACTTGCCTCTTTGGCTCTACTATGAGCTGAATTTGGAGACAAAGAATGACTCCCCCTCCATGTTGAATATTCTTCATTTGATGTAGATGCCTCTGGACCTGAAGCCTTTGTGCTTGATTGTTGAACTTCTCTTTGATTTGTTCCTGCATAATCATCACAATCTTCTTCAAGAATCTTTTCCTTTCCTTTATCTTCATACCATGGTTTTAGTTCATCAAAGACCACATCTCGTGAGACTCTTAATTCCTTTGTTCTAGGGTTGTAACACTTGTATCCTTTTTGCTTCGTCGAGTAGCCGATGAAAATGCATTTTTCTGATCTTGGTTCCATCTTTGTTCTAACTTCTTGTGGAATGTGAACAAAGCAAACACATCCAAACACTTTGAGGTGTGTAAGGTCAGGTTTCTTACCGGAATATACCTCTTCTGGAGTCAAGTGATGTATTCCCGATCTTGTGCACCTATTCATCAAGTAAATGGCGGTTGTGGTAGCTTCAACCCAATAGTACAATGGTACCTTCATCTCGTTGAGCATGCATCTTGCAATTTCAACAATTTTCCTATTTTTCCTCTCAGCTACTCTATTTTCTTGTGGTGTATACCTACAAGTGAATTTCCTTTTGATCCCATTCTCTTGTAGAAAATCTGAAAATTCTTTGGAGAAGTATTCTCCTCCACCATCGGACCTTAAGGTTTTGATAGAGCTTCCTGTTTCCTTTTCAACTTCAACTTTGAATCTTTTGAATATAGAAAACACCTCTGATTTTTTCTTCATACAAAACATCCATACCTTTCTTGAGTGATCATCAATGAAGGTGACGAAAAATCTATTACCAGCCATTGATGCCTCTTGGGTTGGTCCCCATACATCCGTATGTATCAAGTCCAAGACATTTGGAGCCACATAATTGCTCCTCTTCAATGGCTGCCTCGTTTGCTTTCCTAGTTGACAAGCTTCACATAACTCATGTAGTCCAATGCTATTAAATTTTGGAAGACCTCTTACCACTTCATGTTTGCTCATGTCCTTCAACTTTGGAATGTTGATGTGTCCTATTCTTTTGTGCCATAAGTCCAGCTCTGAAATCATCCTGTTCCCACATTGAATGTACATGACCTTTCCATGTGGATGTTGGACATCCTTCTTTTGGATTCTTTATGAAGCACCCATTCTCATTGAATATGACATGATAACCCTTCTCTACCATTTGTCCTACTGAAATCAAGTTCTTTGAAATTGTAGGAACATGAAGAACATTAGATAGTACCTTTGCTCTGCTTGTATCTCCAAGCCTTATATCTCCAATGTGTTCAATCATGTGTTGAGTATCATCACCTGTTTCAACACATCCTTTTCCACTAGGTACCTGTAGATTAGTGAAAAAACTTCCTTGGCATGACATATGGTTACTACAACCTGAATCGATGTACCATTTTTTGTCATCTTCACAGGAGCTTCTATACTCATGTCTCATTGCAAGTAGTGTGTCCTTGCTTCCTTCACTTGAGGTGCTTGCATAGTTGCTTTGGTTCCTTTGATTGCCTCCATTTGGTCTTCCATTCTTCAGCCAACAATCACTAGCATAGTGTCCTACTTTACCACAATGATAGCATGGTATACCTTTATGAGTTCTTCCGAATTTTTTTGATTGTAGTTGGAGTGGTTGTGACCTCTTCCTTTTCCTCTTGAGCCTCCTCTTGAGTTTCTTCCTTTACCTCGACCTGCATATAACATTTAATTTTGGTTGTCCCTTCCTTTGGGACCACCGAAGCTAATCTCTTCTGTGACAAGATGAGGGATTAGTTGTTCAAAACCTGGATATACATCTTTCAAGTTAATGGAAGTTATAAAAGGCTTCCATCTTTCATCTTCTCTCAAGCCATTGAGAGTATAACACACAAGATCTTCGTCTTCAACCGTTGTGCCAATAGAAGCTAAAGCATCGCTTAGCTCCTTAATCTTCAACGTATATTCAGCTATGGATTGACTTGAACTTTTCTTTCTTGTGTTCAACTCATTCTTGAGTTGAAGTTTCCTAGCTTTGGTATTTGTTGAATACATCCTTTCAAGAGCTTCCCAAGCATCCTTAGCTTTCTCTAGATGTTGAATATGACCTACCATGGCATTAATAATGACTTGCGAAATGAGGAACATGACTCTCCTATTCCTCTCTTCCCATTCTTTTGCTTGCCTCCTTTGGACTTCGGTGGCCATAGCTTGATAGATTTGAGGTTGAGCATCATTGCCGCTCACAATACCCCATAAGCCTTTGCCCATTAGGTAGTTGGTCATTCTAAACTTCCACATGGGATAGTTATCCTTGTCCAACTTCTCTACTTGTTGACCCAAGTCAGCCATTGAAGAGTATCAAAGACTTTGAGAGTTACCTCGAATAGTTACAGTCCTTTGCTCTTGTGTTTGTGAAGCTCCCTCTTGTTTTGTAGCTCTCTTTTGCTTTGCTTCAACTCCAGCTCTGATGATGAAGCTTCAGCACCAAGTTCGCTCTGATACCGTGGAGAATGAGTTCTCCTATGCGCAACGGAAGTGTGTAGTGAGCCCTTGTATGTCCAACACTTAGACAAACATCTGCACCTTAGATAGCTTGTTGGTCTCAATACAAAATTCAAATGGACTTAAGACTTTAGTCAATAAAAGTAGACAAAGAGAGCTTTCTAAGAAGCTATAAATGACTTAATTTGGACAAGTTTTGATTAGGAAACAGAACTGTCAAAGATGAACTACCTGTCCACACAGATATGCTAAAGAACTGAGCTTCACTCTCGGACTGATAACTCTCTAAATATATATCATTTGAGAAAGATATTTGGTACAGAGGAAGTAGACACAAATAGCTTTCCAACAAGATAAACTCAGGAAACTCAACTCACCAAGATAGATCACCTGCACACATAAGTACACTATAAAACTAGACGTATCTCACATACTATAAATGATCTCAATGAGATATTTGGGACAGTGGAAGTAGATTCCAAGAGCTTTCCAACAAGGCAAGAATCATGCAATTGAGATATGTTTTGGTTGGGAAACGTAACCGACCAAAATAGACTACCTATCTACAGAGGTATACTGAAAAATTGGACTTCACTCTTTCACTGATATCTCACAAACTACATAAGCTTGCAAAGAGATATTTGATTTTAAGAAAGTACACGCGATAAGCTTCCCAATGAATGTTTAAACGCACAAAATGGTTACATATGCACTGAGATATGAGCTCTGCAACAGAGCTGTGTACAAACTGACGTGCAGCTGGAAGGAGTCTAAGGGAAGCCAAAATGACAAAATGGCCAGATCTGACTACTGGGAGCTCTTGCCTCTTTCTCTCCTTGTTTTGAATGTGCTCCCACTTCACTTTTATAACCAATGAGCATGTGAAGAATTTTGTGCCTTCTTCTTAACTCACCAGTTTCTCCACTACATGCTACTAACTACAAGGCAAGATATTGTATCTCTTACTCATCATGAATTTTGACTAGAATTTTTCTTTTATTATTTTTTCCTTTTTTTTCTCTACTTTTTTCTTTATCTTTATATTTGGTAAATTTATCCAAGCATGGCTCATATGAAAATGAGCTTGTACATTTATCTTCAACAAGGAGGAGGATGCTTAGCTCATGACTGCAACTGCGTCTCAAACTTTAAGGGTCCCATGCAAAGCAACAAGAAGAAAGGCTATTCATAGGTCAAGTAGCCTCATTTCATCCACATCCTCAGTAAGGAACATGGTGGCTCAAATAGACCTAGAAACTCTACTTTCAAGGTTAAATATCAAGTTTTTGTCTTTTAGAGGACTAGTGCATGAAGACCTTGATGAAGATGTTAGAAGAATCTTAGCCCTATGCAAAACAAGGGGGCTAATGGCAAGGGAAGATGCATTTTTAGTTCTTTTCCCGACAACATTGGAGGGTTACTAGGTAAATGGTTTAGTCAATTTGTTGAAAACCATTTTACTACTTGGGATTTAATGAAAGGGCCTTCATGACAGAGTTCCAACAAGGGAATATAGTAGAAAATATTATTGAAGAGTTAGAAAATCTATGAGTAGTGTTAAAAAATAAAGAAGCAAGATCATATATATTTTGCAAAAATGATTTTCTTTCAATAGAAGTAAAATAAAAAAAAATAGAAGCATTTACTTTAGCAAGTAGTGGAGGCCAAAAGAGAATCAATCCAAAAACTAAAACGAACGAGAAGAGTGGTTGCTCAAAGAAGTGGACTTATAGAGAAGAGCTCACGAAGTCATGATGAGAGTTCTTCATCACTTGGCTACAAACAAGGCAAGGGAGGACACTCAAGTAGAGAGGAAGAAGGTGCTGAAGTCCCCTTGTAGGTAGTTCATTTGAGTTCAGTCATTTTGTTTTCTACAGTCTCATAGACTATGTCTAACCGCTCACTGTTTCTAGGTAGCCTGATTGCAAGAGTCATATCTCTCAGTGTATGTATTCATTTTTAGAGTTTAAATATTTGTTCAAAAGCTTATATTGTCTAATTCATTTTTCTAAAACATTTTTATCAAATTCATCATGCTCTATGAGTTATTAAGTTTTTAGTGAAGAATAGTTTTTAGCCTAATTGAGTGGATATGCAGCCTATTTTGAGGCAAAGAGTTGCCAAATCGAAACTACTCCAAATTGCATGTTTGATAGCACATTTGAAAGCTATTATTGTCTAGTTGGAGTGATCAAATTTTTAAGTTCATTTTGTTCTTAACTTGATACCAGGTTTCATTCTAAGGTTCAGCTTAGGTAAAAGTCTTGATCCTAAGAAGGTCTTGTACACTTTCAGCTACGCATAGGAGAGGAATTGTCCAATACTTGGTATTAGAGCTCAACAATAGATCATTGGAGCTTGAAGAGGCAAAGCATTGGAACTAAAGTAAAGCAAAGGAGAAGCTTCAAATCAAGTGGAAGCTTCGTAAAGTCAAGAAAGAGCACTAAAACATATTTGAGGTAAACTTCAAACTTGGAAGTTTTCAATGGCTGATTTAGGACAGCAAATTGAGAAGTTAGATAAAGATACTTTTTAGTCTTGGATGTATAGAATGACAAATTACCTTAAAGTTAAAGGTTTATTGATTCTAGTTACTAGAGATGATCCACAACCAGTGGACCTTCAAGATCCCAACATCATTCCAGCACAAAGGAGACAATTTGCAGATTAGGAAGAGAGGAATTTAAGGGTGATGTTCCTAATTTCACAAGTTATTTCTAACACTATGATTGGACATGTGCAAAGCCTAGAGACAGCCAAGGAGGTTTGAGGAGCATTGGAGAAGGTGTATGCTACCTCAACAAGGTCTCCAAAGATGCAACTCAAGAACGAGCTTAACAACATGAAGAAAAGCTCAAACCAAAGCATTATTGAGTATACATTGAAGATCAGGGAGCTTTGAGATTAGGTAGCATGAGTTGGATGCAAGATAGAAGAGGAAGACATCTTATAAATAGCCCTCAATGGCTTGAGGAGTGAGGAGAAGTGGAAGCCCCTCATCACAAACATTCTTTATAGAGATCCTCTACCAATGTTCGAGGAGATTATTCCAAACCTTGCGGTTGAAGAAGCTGCTAAACAAGGAAAAGGAAACAAAGGTAAGGATAGCCATATCCAAATGTTATATGCAGGTCAAGGTAGAGGAAGGAACTCAAGAAGAGGCTAGAGAGGAAGAGGAAGAAGCTACAACAACACAAATTCTAGCCAACACAACTCAGAGGACAACAAGGACAACTCAAATGATGACACACATGGAAGAGGTCGAGGAAGAAATAGAGGAAGAGGTCAAGGTTCATACAATCCTCATAAAGGTATAACATGTTATCATTGTGGTAAAGTAGGACATTATGAAAATTATTGTTGGAAAAAGAATGGAAGGCTAAATGGAGGAAGCCAAAGGAGCCAAAATAACTATGGAGACAAGCAAACCATGATTGCAATGAAGCATTGATGGAGAGCGTTAATCTCCAAAAGAACAAGCTAATCTTGAAGTTAGAGCACCTCTACATCAAGAGTAACTCAAAACCTTTACCAATTTAGAGGATCAATGATCAATTATCAAAATTTTGAACAAAGTGTGAAGAAGATGACTACACAGAAAGTCTGCTCCACATAACTCATTCATTGACTTATCAAATGTGTAAAGTTTTTGATAAAACTTTGCATAAGGTGTCCTCTATAGTTTGCGCACCTTCTCTAAGTTAAATTATTCCAAAATACTGATTAGATTTTAAGAAATGATCTTAACAAGTCACCTATGTCTAAAACTGTAGTTCTTTACAGTCGACTTTGACACCTGCAACTTCTAAAGCTTGGTTCTCTCAAATTAGAATCCGTTTAATCAAATGCTTTTAGCCATAGGTAGCTTACCTTCCAACTTAAAGAATGAGTGCTTGCTTGCCCAAAACTTTACAGTGTGGAAGGAGAACTGACCAAAATATTAGCATCGAATTTTGCACCTCCTGCAACTTCTCTTCTTTTCATTTACACATGTAAATGTTCCTACACTCAATTCTCTCAGCACGATCACAATTAGAAGCTAAAAATTTGTACAAAGGTCAATCAACTATAGACTTAGACTTATACAAAAGCATTTCACAAAAGATTCAACACAGAAGGAGAACACTCAGAAATATCGGGTGCAACTTTTCTTCATTTCTGGAAAACTTTACATCTGAGTGATGAGAGAGATTTTACTCACTTCTAAAGTGTCTAATGACTCATAAAACTTCTAATTTCTCTATTCACATGCTCTCTCATATTTGCCCCAACATTTTCCTTGTGTATATAGACAAATATGTACAAGCTCATAAATATACAAAAGTATAAGTGAGCTATCTCTGAATTAATGTAGATATGTATACATACCTTCATTCTCTGAACATATACTTTCTCCATGCTTCATGACTTGATCTTTTCTTCAGTCCTTGATTTCAAAACTTCATCAAAACTTCAATTGTTGATTGCCTTGCACCAACAGCTCCCCCTCAATCATCAATTGAGGTTTTCTCTATCTTCTTTATACTTGCCATGTCTTTGAATCTTCGTAGCTTTGGTCCATCCAAGCTTTTGGTTAGCATATCAGCTATCTGATCTTTTGTTGAAGTATGTATTACTTCAATCTCATTATCCATCACCTTCTCTTTTAGAAAGTGATATTGAATCTCAATGTGTTAGTCCTGGCATGAAAAACAGGATAAGCAGCTAAATACAATGAACTCACGTTCTCTCCATGAATAGTGGGTGTACTCTGACTAATGTCAAAACTCTTCATAAGAGTCTTTAGCCATATCACTTCCTTTGCAGCTTCAACCATACCTTTGTACTCAGCCTCTGTAGATGATAAAGCAACTATGTGTTGCTTCTTTGAACACCATGAAATTAACTTATCTCCCACATAACACAAGTATCCATAAGTTGATCTCCTATCATCAGGATTACATGCCCAATCTGTATCACTATAGATCTTGATGTTTTTATCTGATGTAAAACCATAATACAAACCTTCTTTGAGTGTACCCTTAATATACCTCAACACTCTTTGTCCTGCAACCCAATGTTCTTTCCTAGGACAATGCATGAACTGAGATAATACTCCAATCGCATATGACAAATCAGGCCTAGTTAATGTAGCATAGATCAGACTACCAACCAAACTTTGATATAGCTTCATGTCCTTGAACTCTTCTCCTCCATATCTGCTCAATTTGTGATTCACCTCCATTGGAGTAGGTGCTACCCTGCAATCATCCATCTTAAACTTGATCAACAAGTTTTTCAAATACCTTTCTTGAGTTACATACACCCCATGTTGAGTGTAAGAGATCTCCATGCCCAAGACATATGACAAGCTCCCAAGTCACTAATCTTGAACTCTTTCTCCATTTGCTTCTTTAGGCTTTGAATGCCTTTCTCATCTGTACCTATAAGAATTATATCATCAACATATATGCACATGTAAATGAACCCATCATCACTTGCTTTAACAAGCAAGCTACTATCTGCTTTAGATACTTGAAAACCAAGTTCCTTCAAGAACTTCACAAGTCTATAATTACATGCCCTTGGGGCCTGCTTCAAACCATAGAAAGCTCTCTTGAGCTTACATACATGATCTGGATACCTTTCATCTCTGAATCCTTGTGGTTACTCCATGAAAACATCATCTAAAATATAACCATTTAAAAAAAAGCATTCTTCACATCTAGTTGACATAATTTCCAACCTCTACATGCAACAATAGTTATGAGTGTCCTGATGGTTGTCATCTTTGCCACAGGACTATAAGTTTCATCATAATCTATACCATATGTCTGAGCAAACCCTTTCACAACAAGTCTAGCTTTATACCTAGACACACTTCCATATGCAAACCTCTTTGTCTTGTAGACCCATTTGCATCCAATGATCTTCTGACTATTTGGTTTAGGAACCAAATCCCATGTCTCATTTTCCATCAATGCATCATACTCTTCCTGCATAGCCTTCTCCCAATTTTCCTTACATTTTGCCTCTTCATATGTAGAAGGGTCTTCATCTACCTTTATCATATAAGCATAATCTTTGGTAGCCAAAAAAGAAGTGTCATAGCTATACCTTGTAGGTTGCCATTTGTGTCTTGATGACCTTCTGAGTTCTCCACTTCTTGAGGTTTCTGGTTCATCACATTCTGGATCAAATCTTGGCACTTCTTCAACTTCAACTTGTACTTCATTGTTCTCCTCTTCATCAAATATCTGAACCTTTGATTTACCTTTCTTTTGATTCACAACTTCTTCATCACCTGCATAAATATTGATTGTACCTGCATACCAAGTACCTTGCTCATCAAATGTAACATCCTTTAACACAAGGAATTGTTTTGTGGATGGACTCCACAACCTATATCCCATCTATTTATCATCATATCCAATGAACACATATTTTTCAACTTTAGGTTCCAATTTATGCCTCAATTGAGATGGCACATATGCATATGTCAAACATCCAAATTCTTTGCAATGATCTAGAGTAGGTCTCTTACCCCACCATGCCTCATATGGTATACCCTGCAAAGCTTTACATGGTAATCTATTGACCAAATATGTGGTTGTATTTATAGCCTCAACCCACAAATAATTTGGGCAATTTTTCTCCTTCATCATGGATCTTGCAAACTCAACAAGAGTTCTATTCCTCCTTTCTGCTACACCATTTTGTTGAGGAGAGTACCTCCAAGTAATTTCTCTTTTTATACCTACATTCCACAAGTAATCACTGAGCTCATTAGAGAAGTACTCTCCCCCTCCATCTGACCTTAGTCTCTTCAACTTTTGACCTGTAATTCTCTTTGCATACACATGATAATGTTTGAATGTATTGAATATCTCTGACTTATCTTTGATCACATAGATAGTGATCCATCTGGTAGCATCATCAACATAAATCACATAATACCTTGAACCATTGATACTGAAATCCTTTGATGGTCCCCACACATTTGTGTGTACCAACTCAAGCTTCTCTGAATACATAAAACCATGCTTGGAATAAGATTGCTTATGAGCCTTACCTAATTGACATGCCTCACATCTATATGTCATATGTTGACCTACAACATTAGACAATCCAAGCAATGAACCATTGTTAACCATATCCTTAATACCTCTTTCATTAAAATGTCCAAGCCTTTTGTGCCAAAGATCTAACTCTGAGATCTTACGTCCTCCATAAGTGTACAAAGCATGACCAATGTTACCTTGAATCTTCAATGTGAAGAGTCTTCCTTCTTTTTTCCCTGAAACAATTTGTTTATACCCATTGCTAGGGTCTTCCACAAAAACTCCTTCATTAGTGAACCTGACTTCATAACCTTTTTCAACAATTTGTCCTATACTTATTAGATTCTTTGGAATTGTAGGAACATACAAAACCTTACTCAAGAGAGTACTTCCATCCTTGGCCTTCACTGATCCAATTGATTTCACATTGTGCTTTGTATTGTCACTTGTTTGAACTACATGATTAGTTACCTTATTCTCCAAATCAGTCATCAAGGCTATGTTGCCACTCAAGTGATTGCTACACCCTGAGTCAATGTAGAAGACTCTTTGGTCTTCACTCTGCCTTTCACAAGTTGCATTCATTATCAATGTTGAATCCTCCTTCTGATCTGAAGCATAGTTGTAGTAGGTATTGTTATATTGTTGACTTTGGAAACCTCTACCTGCATTTCTTCCAAAGTATCCTCTACTACCTCTACCTCTGAAATTACCTCTTTGATTTCTGCCACCTCTTCCTCTTGAATTAAAGTTCTGATTATATCCACCATTATTCTGAGTATTATGCCAACAATCATTAGCTAAATGATTTGTCTTACCACAAATCCAGCAAGCTTTGACTCCATCATTATTACTTCTGCCTCTTCCTCTACCTTTGCTACCACCTCTTCCTATTAGGAAGTTAGCCTGGCTAGTTGTTCCTTTATCTTCATTTTCTTGTTGCTTCCCTTTGCTATTCTTCTTCTTATCCTTTGAATACATTGCTTGACCTACAGTTTTATCACCATCACGTTTGACATCCTGCTCAAAGGTTAACATGGGTCCTAGCAACTGATTTAAATCAAGAGTAAAATGATCTAATGATAATTCAGTAGACAAAATGAATGGCTTCCATTTTTCATCACCTCTCAATCCTATAAGGATTTGCCTTACCAATTTATCCTCCTCAATATCTTCATCAACTGCTCCTAATGCATATGCAGTGTCCTTCATTCTTGTTACATAATCTCAGATGGATTGAGAGGCCTTCTTATTGAATGTGGAAAATTCTGCCCACAAGGATGCCTTCCTTGACTTTGTGGTGTTTTGGAAATGCTCCTCCAAAGCATTCCATATATCACTTGCACTTTCAAGACCTCTAATGTGAGGTAGCAAGTAGTCATTAACAACCATGTAGATAATGCTCCTGGCTTGAGCATCTCTCTTCATCCAAGTCTTCAAATCTGATAATTCCTCCCTAGTTGGAACACTAGGATCTCTTAACTCATGCTTTTCTTATTCACCTATAATATAACCTATCAAGTCTTTCCTCATAAGATGAGCTTACATCCTCATTGACCATGCTGGATAGTTCTCTCTATCCAGTTTCTCTATCTGAAGAGAATCTCCCATCCTTTCTTCACCTGTGTATTAAATCCTTGAAGCTTTATGAGGAATAAGGTTACCTTTACTTTGAATGATACTCCTTTTGTCTTCCTTGATATCTTATGGTCTCCTTCTCAAGCTTTGCTCTCAAGCTTTCACCTTTTGAATCTTCAAATGTTGAATTCTTTATGACTGCAGCAGTAGGGGTCCTCCTTTCTTCAATTTTGATACTTCCTGCTCTGATACCATTGATGGAGAGTGTTAATCTCCAAAAGAAAATGCTACTCTTGAAGTTAGAGCACCTCTATATCAAGAATAACTCAAAACCTTTACCAACTCAAAGGATCAATGATCAATTATCAAAATTTTGAACAAACTGTGAAGAAGATGACTACACAGAAAGTCTGTTGCACATAACTCACTCATTGACTCATCAAATGTGTAAAGTTTTTTATAAAAATTTGCAAAAGGTGTTGCCTATAGTTTGCACACCTCCTCCAAGTTAAATCATTCCAAATTACTCAGTAGATTTTAAGAAATAATCTTAGCAAGTCACCTATGTATAAAATTGTAGTTCTTTACAGTCGACTTTGACACCTGCAACTTCTAAAGCTTGGTTCTCTCAAGGTAGAACCCATTTAATCAAATGCTTTTATCCATAGGTAGCTTACCTTCCAACTTAAAGAATGAGTGCTTGCTTGCTCACAACTTTACATTGTGGAAGGAAAACTGACCAAAACATTAGCATCAAATTTTGCACCTCCTGCAACTTCTCTTCTTTTCATTTACACATGTAAATGTTCCTACACTCAATTCTCTCAGCCTGATCACAATTAGAAGCTGAAAATTTTTACAAAGGTCAATCAACTATAGACTTAGACTTGTACAAAAGCATTTCACAAAAGATTCAACACAAAAGAAGAACACTCAGAAATATCGGGTGCAACTTTTCTTCATTTTTGGAAAACTTTACATCTGAGTGATGAGAAAGATCTTACTCACTTCTAAAGTGTCTAATGACTCATACAACTTCTAATTTCTCTATTCACATGCTCTCTCATATTTGCCCCGACATTTTCCTTGTATATATAGGCAAATATGTACAAGCTCATAAATATACAAAAGTATAAGTGAGTTATCTCTGAATTAATGTACATATGTATACATATCTTCATTCTCTGAACATATACTTTCTACATGCTTCATGACTTGATCTATTCTTCAGTCCTTGATTTCAAAACTTCATCAAAACTTCAATTGTTGATTGCCTTGCACCAACAAGCATGAGTACAACAACCCGAGAAGTGATGATAAAAAATGGTTTCGATTAAGGTTGAAACAATCATATGACATGCAAAGGAGCTCTATTCACAAATCTACAAGCTACAAGTGGAAAAGGATGTGTGGAGGCTGGTGATGAAACTCAACACACAATTGAGCACATTGGAGAAATCAAGCCTGGAGACAAGAATGTATTGACTGATGTTCTTCATGTTCCTACTATTGTAAAGAATTTGATTTCAGTAGGACAAATGGTAGAGAAAGGATATCATGTTATCTTCAATGAAAAAGGTTGCTTTATAAAAGATCAAAAAGAAGGATTCAAGGTTGTTGCTCAAGGAAGGAAAGAAGGTAGGATGTTCACTTTGTACATTCAACAACCACATGGAAAGGTGATGTATATTCAGTTTGGAAACAAGAGGATTGTTGAACTCCATTTCTGGCACAAAAGGTTTGGACATATCAACATTCCAAAGCTCAAAGACATGAGAAACCATGAAGTGGTAAGAGGTCTTCCAAGTTTCAATGATGCTGGGATGCATGAGTTTTGTGAAACATGACAAATAGGAAAGCAAAGTTGACAACCATCCAAGACGATCAACTTTGTGGCAAGGAATGTCCTCAACTTGATACACATGGATGTATGGGGACCATCACAACAACCGTCGATGGTTGGTAATAGATATTTTTTCACTTTTATTGATGATCATTCAAGAAAAGTATGGATGTTTTGCATAAAACAAAAATACGATGTCTTCTCTATGTTCAAGAGATTTAAAGGACAGGTAGATAAAGAAGTAGGATGGCACATAAAGACTTTGAGGTCTGATGGAGCAGGAGAATATTTCTCCAAATATTTTTTAGATTTTCTTTATGAAAATGGCATCAAACAACAATTTACATCTAGGTACACATCTCAGCAAAATGGAATTGCTGAAAGGAAAAGTAGAGATATCATAGAAGTTGCAAGATGCATGCTCAATGAGATGAAGGTGCCACTAAACTACTAGGCTGAAGCAGCTAGTAGGGCTGTTTATTTGATGAACAAGTGCACAATAGCTAGAGTGCATAATTTAACCCCCAAAGAGGTTGATTCTGGTAAGAAACCTGATCTTACACATCTCAAAGTTTTTGGATGCATGTGTTATGTTCACATTCCTCAAGGACTATGGACAAAGATGGAACCAAAGTCAAAAAAATGTATTTTCATTGGATATTCATCGGAGCAAAGAGGATATAGGTGCTACAATCCGGTGACAAAGGAACTACAAGTGTCATGAGGTGTTGTATTTGATGAGATAAGACCATGATTTGGAGACAAAGGGAAAGAGAAGATTCTTGAAAAAGATTATGAAGATGATGGAGGTGATGTCCAAGAAGAATTTCAGCAAACAAGCACTCAAATGTCACGTTTAGAAGCTTCTACATCACTTGGAGAAAGCTTGACATGGAAAGGGAGACTAAGGAGTCATTCCTCATCACCAACATCAGGTTATGAAAGATTTAAAGTTGAAAGTGCTACCCAAAATAGTAACTCAAATGCAAGTAAAGAAGAGTATAAAGAAGTGATTACACCAAAGCTAACATTGAACCGATTGAAGAAGCAATATTCAAAAGAAAATGAAAGGAGGCCTTCAAGAGCTATGTATCCAATTCAAAGGCTAAGCTATGATAGTTTTATTGCAAAGCGTTTTGCATATATGACACAGGTGGTCAAAGACAAAGAACCAGATGCATATGAAGAAGCACGTACACAAAAAGAATGGTAGCAAGCTATGCAAGAATAGATAAAAGCTCTAAAGGACAATCACACATGGGAGCTAGTTCTAAAGGCTAAAAGTATGAAGATTGTTCCAAATAAAGGGGTGTTTAAAGTAAATAGAAATGCAGATGGTTCTCTAGCTAGGCATAAAGCAAGTCTAGTAGAAAAAGGATTCAAGCAGACTCACGACATCGATTATGAAGAGACTTTTAGCCTAGTTGCAAAGATGGGAACAATTAGAACCTTGATTACATTGAGTGCAGTAAGGACATGGCCATTGTACCAACTTGACATAAAAAATGCTTTTCTCAATGGAGAACTTCTAGAAGAGGTATAGATGAGTCAACTGATTAGAATTGAAGATAAAAAGCATCTATATTTTTTTTTTTGTAGATTCAAGAAGGCTTTGTATGGGCTAAAGCAAGCACCATGTGCTTGGAACCAAAGATTGGTTGAGTACCTCACAAGACGTAGGTATAGTCCAAGTAGTGCAGATCCTTCTCTCTACATGAAGAAAGAAGAAGGCAAGCAGGTACACATCTACATATATGTTGATGATCTCATCATAACAGGAAGTAATGTTGCAAGAATACAAAAGATAAAAACAAAACTTGGTAAGGAGTTTAAATTTTTAGATCTTTGTGAGCTGAAATATTTTTTAGGCATTGAGGTAGCCTATGAGAAAGATGGCATCTACTTGATTCAAAGAAAGTACTTGTTGGATGTTCTTTTCAGATTTGGAATGAGTGCATGCAAACCACTCACTCAACCTATGGACACAAATGTGAAGTTATGCAAAAATGATGGAGAGAAGTTACATGATGTAACTACTTATAGGAGTATTATAGGTTCATTGATTTATGCTATGATCACAAGATGAGATTTGTGTTATATCATTGGAGCACTTTCTCAATTTATGCAAACTCCAACAAGTGAACATTTAAATTCAGCCAAATGAGTGCAAAGATATGTGAAGCACACACTCAATCATGCCTTGTTTTATAGATGTGATGAAGAATTGCAGGTAAGAAGTGGAGTTATGGAAAAGAGCTCACGACATCATCATAAGAGCTCATGGTCACTTGGATACAAAAGTGGCAAGGGAGGACACTCAATTATAGAGGAAGAGGGTGTTGAAGTCCCCTTGTAGGTAGTTCATTTGGGTTTAGTCATTTTGTTTTCTACAATCTCATAGACTATGTCCAACCGCTCACCATTTCTAGGTAGCCTGATTGTGAGAGTCATATCTCTCAATATATGTATCCATTTTTATAGTTTAAATATTCATTGGAAGGCTTATTGTGTGCATGTCCTTTGTCTAAAAGATTTTTATGAAATTTATCATGTTTTGTGAGGTATTAAGTTTTAAGTGAAGACCAGTCTTTAACCTAACTCAGTGGAAAGGCAACCTCTTTTGAGGCAAAGAGTTTCCAAACCAAAACTACTCCAAATCGCATGTTGGATAGCTCCTTTGAAAGCTATTAGTGTCTAGTTTGAGTAAAAAAAGGCTTAAGTTCATTTTGTTCTTGAATTGATAACATGTTTCATTCTAAGGCTTAACTATAGGTGAAAATCTTGATCCTAAGAAGGTCTTCTACACTTTCTCATGTGCATAGGAGAGGAATTCTCCAACAACTAGGTCCTCGGGAGACAATTCCATAGTTTTTCACTAGAGCCAAAGCATTGATGGCTAAATTAACAGACCCTCCCCATGAATTCTTCGTCAAGAAGTGGCTCGCTAAACCACTTCCAATCTCAACACAATGTACGATTAAAGAGTTAGTGCTCCCTACAACAACAATTGAAGAGTTCATTAATACAACAACAAGATTGGAGCAAATTAAGCATCAATATGGGACTAGCTCTTCTAGTCTATCATATGCTGTAGAATATGAGGATCCATTAATTTAATTAAGGAAGGAACTTGGGAGCTTGAAAGGAACAAGCCCCACAAAGAGGAGGAAAGTGCAATGACTCAATTAAGGGGACAAATTGAGGCCTTGAAGCTACAAAAGGAAGAGGAAGCCCAAGCAGAAGAGTTGACACAACTTCGATAGGAGCTACAAAAACTCCGGGGGAGGTGGAATAAAAAGAGGACTTTCGTGCCCCATGTTTAGCAAACAAGGACATCTAGTAAGTCATTGCCCTGCTCTAAGCAATTACTTGGCAATTATGCAAGAAAGTTTGCCATGAAGCTCATGAGTGCCACTCAAGAGGGATTTCTGCTCAGACATATTGGGAACAAGGAGGAGCCCAACCACCAACTAATGTGATGGTGACAACACCCAATCAAGGTAATACTTATAACCCATGACCTCGAGGAAACATTGGAAATGGGCCTAGAAGGCCAATCATTTGTTTCATATTTGGGGAATGTGGGAACTGTCAAAGCAAATGTACGATGCCAAAAAATGCTCTCTCTTGTTGGAATAGTCTAGAGGATAGAGATCACTACACAATTTGTTGCCCAAAGAATAAGCCATCTACATCTGGGCCTCACATACAAATGATCTCTCTAAACAAGGAAAAAGTTGCAAAAGACTTAGTGTGCCATCACCATCTGCTACACTAGTGTAGGAATCCACAGCGGTGTACAAATATGCCAACAATCAAACAAGGTATGAAGACAACAACAAAGTTGTACACATATAAAATCAACTGATATGACTCTAGTCACCAAAAACAAAAAACTAAAGCCTACATATATGACTCAAAAGAATTTATGGACATCTTAAAAGGTGTACACATTCAAATTACCAAGTAGAAAATGTGTGACATAACAAACAAAATCTTACATATACGAGGCTAAATAATTTATTGAGATCCACCAAAATTTTCATGTCTTTGGACACAACCAAGAATCTTTTGTTGTGTGGGCATCCACCAAATTCTACTGATACAATCATGAATAGAACTACCAATCTTTGAAAATCAATCAAGTTTTTCAGATCTATGTTCACCAAAAAAAGTAGATATATGTGTGGACACCAACCAATATATGCACATACAAATATTAACATCCAATTGGAATAATGCCAAATTACAAACATTTATCTTGATATCCAAGAAAATAAACTAGTTCCTACCAAGAAACAAGAGTCACGTCATATAGAATCAAAAGATAATATAGTTCTAACATATTTAGTATAATTATTTTTTTGATAGGTGTTATATGCATAAACACACAATCCCTTGCACACATCAACACATACTAAAAGTAATACTCAAAAGTCTTTCATATAATCTTTGATATTATAAAATGAGATGGATTATTTGAAAACATTTCATTATTTCCATCATGGATGCCATCTTCTTTTTGTCAAATGAAATATGTATGCCAATGTTTTTCATTCTTATCACAATCACCATTGCGGATCACATATTATTTGACGAGATTAAGAATGAAACATGGCATGAAGGCATATTTTGGAAGGTTTAATACTTAGAATTGCATTTAAATAATTATTATTTTCATCATAATTTTTTACTCCACCTTTGGAGCTATGTTCTTTTCATGAACATAGAAATATATGCTTTGCCAATTTAGCATGAAAGTCAGCACCAAATGCAATGGCTACTAGTTCAAAATGGAGACCTTCTAACTTTCAATAAAAATATGCATTCAATTAGTCTAAAGGTTATCCATTGATAACTTGCCAATTCTTTGCAATCTCACTTACGTACAAATTATAGTGAGCCATTCTTTAAAAGGTACAATTAATGGCAGTGATCTAGAGAAGAAAAGTTTTGAGTCTATGTTTATCACTTATGGAAGTGTTCAACCTTCTCTAGAGATTTCTAGACACTTGCTTTACACTGCCAAAGTCCATGAATAGCTTTCCATTTCCTAAAAAATATCCAATTCGGCAAAATGTTTGAATTGTGTTATTTTTCAGTTATGCTAAAAGTTGAGTTTTTAAAAATTCCCATTTTCTTCGTCATTTAATAATCCATGTGAAGTTGTAAAATGTTAAAGATTATATTTTTCTCTAAAAGTAAATGATGTGGGCTATCAAATCCAAGTGAGTATGCCATCAGAGCCTCAAGGGTTTCATCAAGAAAAATCAAGCAATTTGGTGTAAAAGCAGGTCACTTAAGTGTCCCAGGACACTCAAGTGTCCTAATACAGAACTAGTGTTAAAATTGCATTTTTGAATGGTAATTTACATAAAGAAGTGTATGTACTTCATCCCCATGGTTTTGTGTGACACGAGCATGAAAACAAAGTGTGCATGTTGAAAAAGGCATTGTATGGTTTGAAGCAAGCACCATGTGCTTGGTATTAAAAGATACATGCCTACTTGATTGCACATGGTTTTGAGAACATTCCAATTGAGAGAACCTTATATGTTAAGCATGAAGATGATGAACTTTTGATCATTGTTTTGTATGTTGATGACATGTTGCTCATTGGTCCTAATGAGGAGCATATTGCTGAATTTAAGGCTGATTTCCATGCCTCTTTTGAGATGTCAGATTTGGGACATTTGCATCGTTATTTGAGCATTCAATTTATGCAAATTGATGGGGAATAACTTTGTCTCAAACAAAATATATTGACACATTATTGTAGTGTTTTGGCTTTGAAGGTTCCAAACCTATTGCTAATCCTATGGGAATATATTTACAGTTGTGTCTTCATGATGTTGGAGATGCATTTGCTCTTGTTCTCTATCAATAGGCTAATGGATGCTTGATTTACTTATGCATATTTTAGCTTGATATTTAGGTTTTTGTCTCTCAAATGGGCAGGTTTATGCATTGCCCCTATGTCAAGCATTGGCAGGTGGTTAAATGCATCTTTTCAAGCTTCTCAATCTGGGTATTATAGTCTCCGATTGTGTATGAGACTATATGTGGATCCTATTCCCTCCTTGGATTGTGATAGATGTGAGAAAGAATAATATGTTACCTTCCCACAAGAGTCTCCACTTGTCGTGAACTTTTGATGATGATAGACGCTCCCCATTGCTTCAAATCCTTCTGCAACTCTTGCTGGCCTTTGCTTCAATCCTTGGCTCTCAAGCAACTTCAAGGCCTGCTCTTGATGTCTTCAATGCTCAATGATGAGCTTTGATATTGATGGAGTATATCCACTCCTAGTTGCAGCAAAAGAATGATAGGCCCTTCCTAGGACCAAACAATTCACTACCATAGTCCACCAAAAATTGAATTGCTCTTTGGACTTGAGGACTGAAGTTATGAAATTTTGCACTGTAAATATAGACTCTCTAAGATTTCCAATAAGCCATGGATCACTCAATGTGGAGAATGCGACCTATTTCAACCTCCTTGTACAATACAGACCAAAATCTGCCCAAATAGATAGTTAACACTTATGTGTACCTTTGCACATATATGTTGGGGAATATGCAAAGATAGACTAGAGAGATTTCAAGCTCAATATACACAAGGATAAGGAACAGTTGATAGTAAGATTACATTCAACAGAAAGCTTACAACAAGAGCTGTAAGAGGAGCTATTTTGCGCATGAAATGTACAACTACACAAAGAGATATAGGCGATACAAAATCTCAGGCAAAGTGAAAACTTCAGCAAGCAGGGGGTTTGCTTAGTTAGGGGCTAGCTTAGACCTGGAGTATACACTCCCAATGAGAGCCTAAAAGTGCACAAATGAAGCTTGAGGAGGCCATGACTTTCTTCCAAGCTATTGCCCATATAATGCTCTAAAACTTGGTGTAGAATTTGAATTCAAATCATGCCTCCAAAATCCCCCACTTTTCTCAATCAAGGTAGATGGAATCTTGAGCTAAAAAAGTCATGGAAAAGTGGTTGTAGAATTTACCAAAAAGTGAAATGATGTGGAACTTGAGTTAATCCTTGGTTCACACACATTTGAGCTTGTACATTTCTAACAGGTTGGACATGTACACAAGTTTGACAATGATAAGGATGTATGGGATGCCTTGGAAAAGGTTTATGCAACCTTCACAAGAGCTAAGAAGATGCAACTAAGAATGAAATCAGTAGCATGAAGAAAGGAAGTAGCCAAAGTGTGATTGAGTACACACTCAAAATCAAACACCAAATGGATCAATTAGCATCACTCGGATGCAAGATTGACTATAAAGACTTAGTGTAGGTAATCCTCAATGGATTGAGAGGATGAGACAAGTGGAAGCCTCTCATAACCACTATCCTCAATAGAGATACACCGCCATTCTTAGAATACCTCATTCCTCACTTGGTGGCAAAGGAGGCATCATTTAGAGATTTATCCAAAAGCAAGGAAACTCATAGGCATGTCCTATACTCTTCAAGAGGAAACGGGAGAGTCGGAAGAAGAGGAAGAGGGAGAGGCTAAAAAAATCAAGGCAACCACCAAAGCAAAGACAAAGGAGAAAGCTCAAGTGATTCTACATCCCTATCAAAGGGAAGAGGTAGAGGCATATGAAGAGGAGGCTACAACCCCCACAAAGGTATCATTTTCTATGATTGTGTTAAAAAAAATAATATAACTTCATATTGAAGATATAAGGATGGTAAATAGACTCAAAAAACATAAGGGCACTAGGAAAATGCTTCAAACAAGGACACAAGTAATGATCAAATGCTTGCTATGAGACATGGCTATTCATAGGAATATAATTGTGATACCAAATGATACATAGACTTGGGGTGCAACAACCATACATCTTGTGACGGTGATTTATTCACCAATTTGTAGGTTCAAAAGACCAAAGGCTGTGTGGAGATAGGTGAAAACATTTATCTCACCATAGAGCACATTGGATATGTGAGAATTGGAAATGAAAAATCAACCAAGGTTCTTGAGAAGGTATTGCATGTTCCGTCTATTACTAAGGACCTCATTTAAATAGAGAAAATGTTAGAAAAGGAGTTTCACATCATAACTAATGAAAAATGATGCTTTATAAGGAACCCTAAGTATGGAAATAGGTTGGTTTATCAAGGAAAAAATGAAGGAAGAATGTTCACCTTGGATGTGTCTCCAAATGTAAGCAAGATGTACGCTATGCCATGATAGGTAATAAAAGAATTTTTGAACTTGACCTTTGACATAAAATAAAATCGCATCTCAACATTCTTAAGCAAAGGAACATAAGCGAGGAAGAGATTTGTCAGAGGGCTATTGAGGTTTGAGAACAAAGAACTCCATGAGTTTTGCGATGCTTTTCAACTAGGGAAGCAATCTAGACAACCATTCAAAAGGAGCATACATATGGTTACAAATCTCTTGGATCTCATCTAGTGTGATGTATGGCAACCTTCCGAAGAGTCATCCAATAGGAGGCTCTAGTTATTTTGTCACATTCATTTATTATTACTCAAGGAAAGTGTGGATATACATAATTAAAGAAAAATCAGATGTGTTCTTTACGTTCAAGAGGTTCAAGAAAGACGTTGCCAATGTGACAAGTAATCATGTGAAAGCCCTAAGGTCTGATGGAGGAGGATAATATTTCTACAAAGAATTTAGTTTTATTAGTATGAAAATTTGATCAAAATGCAATTTACATGTAGGTATACCCCCAACAAAATGGGGTGGTAGAAAGAAAGAATAGGCACATAGTGGAGACCGCAAGGTGTATAATCAATGAAGCTTACATGCCTCTCTTTTATTGGGTTGAGGCTATTAATACATCAATTTATTTGATGAATAGGGTACCTACAAGTGTTGTACATGAATGGATTCCAAACAAGGCCTATTATGGCAAGAAACCAAGTTTGGAACATCTCAAGGTGTTTGGATGTACATGCTATGTGCACATTCCACAAGAGGTAAGAACTAGACTTGAAGGTAAATCTAAAACTTGTGTCTTCATACACTATTCTACTGAGAAAAAGGGTTACATTGTTATAAACGTCACACCAAGAAGCTATATGTGTTAAGAGATGTGTTCTTTAATGAATTGAAACCATTGGATGTAGGCAAGGGAAAAGAAAAGTTAATAATTGATGATGTGGATGATGTATCAGTTTGTGGTAAAGGTGATATGTAGGTTGAATCAACACAAAGCGTGCCTAAGGCTTCATCATCAATATCAATTACCCCAGGACAAATGGGAGAAAGGAGAAGACTATCACAATCACCAACATCTAGGTACAAGTCTCTTATTGACTCTCATGATGATTCGCTAAAGGAAGTGAAAGAAGATCCTCAAGGCTCAAGAATCCAATACAAAGGTTAAGTATGCCTCTTTTGTGAAGAACAATGCCTACATGATGCAAGTTGTAGGAGATAATGCTGCAAACATGTATGAGGAAGCATCAACAAAGGATGAATTAGAGAGTTATGGATGAAGATATCAAAGCACTCAAGGACAATAAAACTTATGAACTTGTGCTTGAGACCCCAAGTATGAGTCTGATTACAAAAAAAAGGGTGTACAAGACTAAAAGGAATGCATATGGTTCACTAGAGAGACACAAGACTAAGTTGATGGCTAAAGGTTCACACAAAATTTTGGAGTGGACTGTGAAGAGACCTTTAGGAATGATGCTAAAAAAATAGCAATAAGGACTTGAATAGATGTATGTGTAGGGATAAGATTGCCTACACATCAGCTTCATATAAATTGAATGGTCAGCTAAAGGAAGAGGCATACATGACACAACCAACATGTTATCTAGATTTAGATCATCTTGATTTGTTTTGTAGGTTGAAGAAGGCCTTGTATAGGATTAAGCAAGCACCACAGACTAGAAATCAAAGGCTTGTTGACCACCTAGATAAGTGTGGTTACCCACAAAGCAAGTCGAATCACTCACGCTATGTGACAAAGGAAGGGAGTAAGGTAGTATTTGTTGTATATATGTGGATGATCTAATTATAACAACTAGTGATCATACAAGCATTAAAGACATCAAGAGGAAACTTGGAAAATAATTCACAGTATCAAATTTAGGCAAGTTGAAGTACTTTTTAGGTATTGAAATTATATATATAATGGATGGTATATATCTTTTGCAAAGCAAATGTCTCTTGTATGTACTCTACAAGTATGGAATGGTAGATTGTAAGGTACAAACTCAACCTATAGATCCGAAAACAAAGATAAATATGATGGATGATAAAAGGCTTGAAGATTTATTATTGTATATAATCTTGATTGGCCCTTTGATATATGCAACAATGACTAGACCTGACCTATCTTATGTGGTAGAAGTACTTGCTCATTTTATGCATGCAACTGCTCAAGAGCACTTAAATGCAGCCAAAAGAGTGCTTAGATATGTGAGATATACATTCAATCATGTATTTTTTTATAGGTATGTAGAAGAGCTAACACTTAGAGGTTGAGGTGATGTGGATTGGGCATGCTCTATTGATGATAGTGTGAGAAGATGGATTGGTATGCTCCAAAGATGAGTTGATGTTGCACAAAACCTGCTCTATGCCTGCCAAGTAAACTCCAAAGATGATTAATGGAATTTTTTAGCTTCACATTAATGCATTTGGAATGACCAAGTGCCTTGGAGCATCGTCCTCAAAATTTTTCATCAAAAAGGATAACTTGCATATGCAAGGAATGTGAATAAACCTTCTATTTTGGGAATATAAGTGCTCAATATTTTGTTCAGAGCTCACAACTCCGTATGAATTGACCTAAGAGATTTTGTAAAAATGTAGGTGAACCGTGTAGCTAACTAAAGCAAGTTATTTCATCAATTTAGCCACACCATACACATTGAAATGATTCCAACAAGTCAAGGGGTTCATCCTGAAATTTTAGGATCTAGAAGGTGTGCAAACATAGTTACCTTCTATGGTTCATAACTCAAGATCTCTTGCATCCAATCTAATGAAAATTGATATGCATAGTAGACACTTAAATCTAGCTATCCCAAGTTAAATTATAGAAAATGATTGAGTATAGGTAGAGAAATCGATTCCACAAAATCACTATAATGATGAATATGCATATAGAACAGTAGATAGAGATGAACTTGAAGAAATGTATCAAAATGTTTATGGTAATGAACATATGATAACTAATCCCACATAGGATGAGGTCAATGTATGCTTGCTTAAGTAGCTCCATGCCTCTCAAAATGGCTCACCTAGCCTGCAACTAAAAGCATGTCTATTTATACTCACAATTTGAGTTTGAATTTGAAGTTTCCCTCACCTAAAAATGATCCTACTCTTTAGGAACATAATTGATTTTGATTCCTTCACCAACAAATTCATGGATTGAATCTCCTAAATCCATGATATTCCATCTTCTTTCGACATTTACAATCATCCAAGGTAACTATGCCCAAAAATGACTAGCATAGGTTTAGATGAAGTTGTTCCTTGTGAAGGGATAAATGGATGTGTAGTCCCAAGACTTTAGCAATGAAATTAGACTTGCTAAATGTACGAACAGCTTTCCCTCAAGCCTAAGGTGCTTGAGACTTTACTCTTTTATGATTTCCTATAATGAAATCATTGAGTTAAACATATTCAATTTGCTTCTATCCAATGCCTTCGTCATCATATCTGCACATTGTTGATGTGTGAATACATATGAGAGTTGTATCTCCTTACTCATGATCTTTTCTCTGACACAATGGTAGTGAACCTCTATATGTTTAGTCGTGGCATGATAGATAGGGTTAGCAGCAAGATCTAATGAACTAATGTTATCTCCAAATATATATGGAGTTGAAATATTCAACCCTAAATCTGAATATAGGGTCCAAATCCACATAACTTCTTGAGTAGCATTTGCAGGTTCTCTATATTCAACTTTTGTTGATGAAAGAGATATTGTAGTCTCTTGTGAAGTCTTGCAATTCTTGATGTATGGAAGTAAAAAATCAAAGATTGAATTAAGAATATATGACTTCGCTAGAGCATCCTTTGAGCACCATGTGGTTAACCTCTCTTGTTCTTGTTGAGTTGGTTATCCTTTGCCTTTGAGGATTGCCATCATCTCATCTCTAGATATGTAACCATAAAGGTTTCTTCCTTGAAGATAAGCTTCCATTCTAAGTGACCAAGCTGAGTAATTACCTCAATCCAATTTGTCTATGGATAAAGGAAATCCATCTCCCATGTTGATTTGTTGTTGCTCTGATACCACTGTGAGGAGACGCATTGGTTTGCTCCATAGAAGAGTTGGTGTTGCACAAGATCTACTTTACATCTGCCATGTTAACTCAAGAGATGCTTAATAGAATCCTTTAGCTTCACATTGATGAATTTGGAGCCACCAAGTTCTCTAGAACATCATCCTCAAAAGTTTGCATCAATATAGATATCCTGCATATGCAAGGAATGTGAAGAAACCTTCTATTTTGGGAATAGAAGTGCTCAATATTTTGTTCAGAGCTCACAACTTGGTATGAATGGACCAAAGATATCTTTCACACATCTTATTGGAATGTGTAGCTAATGAAAGAAAGTTATCTCATCAATTTAGCCACACCATACACTGAGAAATGATTCTATCAAGTCGGGGGGGTCATCTCGACATTTTAGGATCTAGAAGTTGTGAAGATATAGTCACCTTCTATGATTCATAGCTCAAGATCCCCTAAATAAAATGTACTGAAAATTGATCTACAAGTAGTAGACACGTGAATCTAATTATTCCAAGTTATAGTATATCAAATGAGCAAGCACAAGTGGAGAAAATTGATTCCACACAATCCCTATAATGATGAAGATGCTACAAAGAACAGTAGATAGAGATGAACTTGATGAAATGTATCTAAATGTATATGCTAATGAACATATGATACAAGGGAACTTTGATAGACTACTTTTAAATGCAATGAGCACAATGTATACTCACTGAAATAGCTCAATGCCTCTCAGAATGGCTCATCTAGCTTACAACTAAAAGCATGTCTATTTATACTCATAATTTGGGTTTGAATTTGAATTCTCCCTCACCTAAAAGTGATCCTACTCTTTAGGAACATAATTGATTTGATTTCTTCACTAAACAAGTCCAGGATTGACTCTCTTAGATCCACCATATTCCATCTTCTTTTGATGTTTACAATTATCCAAGGTAATTATGCCCAAAAATGACTACAAAGTTCTTCCTTGTGAAGGGATAAATGGATGTGTAATCTCAAGACTTTAGCAATGCACTTAGGCTTGCTAAATGTACCAACAACTCCTCCTCAAGCCTAAGATGCTTGAGTCTTTAGTCCTTTATGATTTCGTGCAATCTAATAATTGACTTAGACATATTCAATTTGCTTCCATCCAATGCCTTTGTCATCATATTTGCACATTGTTGATGTGTGGATACATATGAGAGTTCTATCTCCGTACTCATGATCTTTTCTCTAACATAATGGTAGTGAACCTCTACATGTTTAGTCGTGGAATGATAGATAGGGTTAGAAACAAGCTGCAATGAGCTAATGTTATCTCGAAATATATGTCAAGTTGAAGTTTTCAACCCTAAATTTGAATATATGGTCCTTATCCCCATAGCTTCTTGAATAGCATTTTCAAGTCCCTCCGTATTCAGCTTTTGTTGATGAAAGATCAACTATAGGTTGCTTCTTGGAAGACCATGAAATTAACTTTGTACCTTCAAAAGTAAGGTAATGGGATGTGCTTCTCCTATCATCTTTAGAGCTTGCCCAATCTGCATCAGAGAAGAGCTTTACATCTATATTAGATGTATAGGGATATTATAATCCGTCATTAATTGTACACTTCAAATACTTTAGGATTCTCTTGGTTGCTTCCATGTGAGGCTTCCTTGGGGTGTGCATGAATTGACTTAGCAATCTATCTCCATAGCATATATCTACTCTAGTTTGAGTAGCATAATTCAAGCTTCCAATAAGGCTTTGGTAACTAGTCACATCTTCAAATAACTCACCTTCATGTGCACTTAGTTTCAAATTTACCTCCATGGGTGTACGAGCAACCTTTGTATTTTCCATCCTAAACTTGGTAAGCATATCTCCAATGTACTTTCTCTGAGTTAGGAACATAAATTTCTCTATGTATATTACTTCCAAGGCTAGGAAGTATGTGAGAAGGCCAAGATCACCGATCTTGAACTCTTCTTTCATTTGAGCTTTGATCCTCTTGATTCCATTTGCATCATTACCTATAATGATTATGTCATCCACATATACACAAAGATATATGACCTATGAGTGGTTCCTCTTAATGAAGAGGGAAGGATCTACCTTGCTTACCATAAAGCCTTTATCCTGCAAGTAAGTGACAAGTCTATGATTCCAAGGTCTACGAGCATGCTTCAAGCCATACAAGGCTACCTTTAACCTGCATACATATTCTTGATATGATTGATCTTCAAAGCCAAGAGGTTGAGCCATGTATACCTCCTTTGAAATCCACCCATTTAGAAAAGAATTTTTAACATCCATTTGATATATCCTCCAATTCGTGGAAGATGTAAGACTCATGAGTACCCTAATTATGGGCATTTTAGCCAGAAGTGAGATTGTCTCTTCATAATCAATACCTTGACTTTTTACAAACCGTTTTGCTACAAGCCTTGATTTATACCTATTAATTGAGCCATCAAAATTCTTCTTTACCTTGCAAATCTATCTTGAGCCAATGACCTTCATAGATGGTTTCTTGGGAACCAATTCCCAAGTCTCGTTTTCTTGTAGATCTTCTATCTCTTCGTGCATGGCATATCTCCATTCTCTTTTCTTCTTAACCTCTTCATATGTTGATGGTTCTTCAAAGTTTGAGTCATGTACTATGTATATTGAATGCTTAGTTACTAAAGAGGTGTCATAACCATACCTTTCTAGCTTCCTTTTCTCTCTAGTGGACCTCCTTATAGTTTGTTGAGATGATTCTACCACCTCTCATATCCTGCACTTTAGCTTTGTCTTTGGAGTTCCAAGATTTGATTTCCGTTCTTGGAGTTTGTTGTTCTTCTTCAGAGTTGCTTGATTCTTCATGTGTATGCTCATTTCTCTTTGATAGTATTGGAAAGTCTTCCTCTAGTTCATAGGGAAGTTTGCTTTTCCTGCAATCATCTTTAAATCAAGATTCATTTTCATAAAAAAAACATCTCTACTTACAATGAAACCTTTATTTCTTGGACTATATAACCTATAAACTTTTTTATTAAGGTCAAGGCTAGGTCTTCTTCCATTCCATGCTTCAAAAGGTTTAAAAAATGTTTATAGGTTATATAGTCCAAGAAATATATAGGCTAGGTCTATAAACAATGGAACCTATAAACTTATTTCTTGAAGCAATGATCAAGGCTAGGTCTTCTTCCATTCCATGGTTCATAAGGTTTCATCCCATCCAATGCTTTTGTGGGAGTTTATTGATCAGATAGGTGGTTGTGGATATAGCCTATGCCCATAGGTAATTGGGAAACTTTTTCTCATTTAGCATTGATCTTGCAGCCTCCACTATGGTTCTATTTCCTCTCTTTGCCACTCCATTTTGCTTTGGGGTATATGTGGTTGTAATCTCTCTTTTGATTCCTCTTTCTTGGAGATAAGAATCAAAGTCATGGGAGAAATATTCTCTCTCTCCATCTCACCTTAACATCTTTAAAGTTTTACATATTTGATTTTCTACAAGTGCTAGATATTTCTTAAAACAAGAGAACACTTCATCTTTATGCTTCATAAATATAATATTGTCCATCTGCTAGAATCATCAATGAATGACACATAATACTTGGACCTAGAGATTGAAGGCTCCTTGCTTGGTCCCCATACATCTTTATGGACTAGCTCCAATAGGTCTCCATGAATGTATCCCTTCTTTGTGAATGGTTTTTTATTAGACTTGCAAAATTGACAAGCACCAATTTGTAAATCATGTGTTTTTTGGAGATATTTGGTAGACCAAACACACTCTGACCCCTACTTATTTGCTTCAGAGCCTATCACCTATCTGAGCTGACCTCTTGTGCCAAATTTTCAATTTTGATAGGGTTTGAATACCATAATTAAACAAAGTAATGTTTTTAGTATCTTGGAGCTCAAAAATAATCTACTTGACTTTTCTCCTCTTGTTATCCTCTTCAATCACTGATCTGGATACTCATGGTGATTAGGAGTTTAAAAAAACTTTTCTATGTGGCATCAAAGTTTTGATCTCAGCTCATTTCAGCCTCCAAACGCACTATCATAATGCTTGCATAGGCAATTTCATCCTTTTGTGCCAAACATATATACAAGTTTTAGTTTGCTAGTACAAGCATCCCAAAGTCATCTATAGGTTTAGCAAAGCTCGATAGGATAGTCTTGTTCAACTTTCTAAGATGCATTCATTTTTTTGCATTAGGGTATTTAGTCAGTGGCCATGGTTGAAGCAATGATGTATTCCATATATTGGTTGTTGAGGATAAGTTGGATGGTACCAATTACCCATTATGGGCATATATGATGTCTCATGCATTGGTAGCAAAAGGATTGTGGAATATTGTGCAGGGTATTGAAAAATTCCCTAGTACACCTATGAATATAGTTATTGAAGGTGATGCAGATGGAGATGAAGATGATGATCTTCAAGTTCTTGTTCATGATGCAATTCCTAGTATACCTACTATAAAGAAACTTCGTTGGGATGCGAGATACTCTTAGGCACATGCATTGATAGCTTTGTCTATCAAATGTGCATTATCCCTCACATTTGCTCTTGCAAAATAGAAAAGGATACTTGGGATACACTTACCTCTTTTTAATAGTGAAGAAATGAGGCTTGTGTTTCTTACCTCCAAAAACATTTGGACAATGAGCATATGAATGAATGAGATTCTATGGATAGATTTTTGACAAAGATCAAATATTCAAAGGAACAGTTGATTTTTGTGATAAAGTCTTGCGAGATAGTTCACTCGTGTAGATTGTTCTTAATGGTGTTCCAGATTCATATCAAATTTTTTCTTGTATTCTTTGATTGATGATGAAAGGCAATCCAAATTCCATAAAATTTGAGGAGTTAGTCTTTGTTTTGTTGCAAGATGATTATTCCAAGAAAAATATGTCGATTATACATGTTGTAGATCAAGCTTTCTTAGCTAGTCAGAAGGGCAAGGGTAAATGGAGCTCATCTACTAGTAAGTAGAAATCTCCTAATGTTGCACAGTTGAAGAAGGAAGACAAAGATGAGAAGAAAACGGAAAATCAAAAACACTTTACAAATATTGTAAAGGAAATAATCATGTCATAAAGAGTTGTGCAAAATTGGCTACAAAAGAGGCAAAGAAGAAAGAGGCTCGAATGGTTCCTACAAAGGCCTCTACACCAAAAACAAAGTCTGCTAATCTTTTGCAGAATGAAGAATGGTGTTTTATATTGTATGCAGTTACGACCCAATTTCTCATGAGCAGTGTATGTCCACAGTAAACTCAGATGTTTGGTACTTTGAAGGTGGGGCAACCAAACATATTACCTCACATCATAGTTTCTTCAATTCATATGAAGAGGTGTATGCGTTTCGGCCTCATGGTTTTGTACAAAAAGGGCATGAAAACAAAATGTGTAGGTTAAAAAGGAATTATATGGTTTGAAGCAAACACCATGTGCTTAGTATGAAAAGATATATGCCTACTTGATTGCACATGGTTTTAAGAATAGTCTGATTGAGAGAACCTTATATGTTAAGCATGCAAATGATGTACTTTTGATCATTGTTGTGTATGTTGATTATGTGTTTTTCCTTGGTCCTAATGAGAAACATATTGCTGAATGTAAGACTAATTTTCATACCTCTTTCGTGAAGGTAGATTTGGGGCATTTGCATCATTATTTAGGCATTGAGTTTATGCAAGTTGATGGGAGAATACCTTTGTGCCAAAAAAAGTATATTGAAACATCATTACAACTTGGCTTTGAAGATTGCAAAACCTATTGCCACTCCTATGGAAGCATGTTTACGGTTGAGTCTTCATGATGCTAGGGATGCATTTGATATTGTTCTCTATCAGCATGCTATTGGATGCTTTATTTAGTTATGCATAATTTGGCCTAATATTCAGTTTTCTATCTCTCATATGAGTAGGTTTATGCATTGCCCAAGTCTCAAGCATTGGCAAGTGGTTAAGTGCACCTTTCGCTACTTGAGTGGTGCATTTGTACTTGGGTTGTTTTATCCCGAGGGGGGGATTATTACCACCAATTTTACAAGCTTTTTCTAACTTAGACTTGGTTAGTTCCTATGAAACTCTTGTGTCCACTAGTGGTTTTTGCTTCATGCTGGTAGTTTATGCATATCTTGGTTGAGCAAGAAGCAACCTACTGTGGCCACTACTAGTCATGAGGCTCAGAATAGGATAGCTTTCACAGCAACTGTTGAGTGTGTGTGGCCTAGATGCCTTTTGGCTGATTTGGGTGTTGGTGAGTCTTTTGCCACCACCATCTTCATTGATAATCAAAGCACATTGGCAGTTGTGAGGAAACGTGTGTTTCATGCTTGCACAAAGCACATTGAGGTGCATTATCATTATGTCAAGGAGAGGTTCTCTGCTAGCGAGATCAATTTGGCATATGCGCCCACATAGGATAACATTGAATACCTTTCACTAAGGCTTTGCATAGGAAGAATTTTGAATCTTTCCATAGAGCTTTGGGCATACTTCCTTTTGTGGATTGATCTCTGTCCACATAGCTTGGAACTACCTTATACGTGAGTGCTAGCTACTTGTTCACCACATCACTCACAAGGGGATTTGTTGATATTTCTTGGTAGTGATGTGTGTGAACACACTTAGGACCATTGGGTTACTTTCTTCCTTGTTCAGGAGGTATTTTTCCCTTGGCTTGTATATATGCATATAACCCTTATGGTTCACTTATCTTTGTACATTCACTTCATAATTAAATCAATATTGTTTGTTGTGCTCCAAGCTTCTTCTTCTTCCTTGTATTGTTTGTGTGGTTCCCCATACCTTAAACTCCAACACCTTTATGGACAAAAAATGTCAACTATACACCTCACTAATAACTCAATGTATCATGCTAGGTGTAAGTAGATTGAGATGCATTACCATTTTGTAAGAGAAGAAGTTATTAACCATGAATCGATGTTCATTTTGTGTCTACAAAAGAGTAGGTTGCTTATCTTTTCCCCAAAGTATTGGATGCATCAAAGCTAATTAGTTTCATGTACATTATAAGCTTGATGGACACAGCCTCTTCCTACCTAAGCTTAAGGATGAGTGTTAAAAGAACTAGCAAACTTAGAAGATTATTTGGATATTCAGAAAGTGAACCAAGGTTTGTATGATGCAAAAATTCACAACAAGCCTTATCCATAATAAAAAAATGGAAACACCAAAGGACTCATAACGGATCTTGAAGATCAAGAAGAGCTAATGGAAAGACAAGCATCAAGCAAAGCGTAGGTGAGGCGTCACACACTCACTTATACATGAAGAAGGGGTGCATTTTCGAGGCCAACCATTAACATGAAGGATCTAGCAAGTGTCCTAGGATTAGAGAAGAATCCCCAAGTAGTACCAACCCGTTTGTATCTCTGTGGATAAGTGTCTCCATAAGCTTTTCCATAAGTTTCATGCACAACCTCTCTCTGTACTGTATTTTGGCACACATAGTCAACTTGTAACAATCATTTCTCTCTCTATATGTTTCATCTTGTAGTGATCCTACACTTGAATAAAAGCTTATTTCCTATAGTTTATGTATGAAAAGTGTCCTTCTTTGATCATTCTACTACTATGAGTTAGTACTAAATTTATGTGACCTAAAGTTTTGCATAAGTGGATAGACATGTAGCTTTTCATAGAATAGAGAATCGCCTAATCTATACACACTCAATTTGCGTGATTTTCTAATCATTTGGAAGCTAACAAAGTCTACTAAGTGTAGAAAAAATCTTCAAACCATTAAATTCTAGGAAGGTAATCAAATTGATTGATCTAGGCCTGCCAATTTTGGGAAGTAGGCTAAGAGACCTACATAGAGGATTTTTTCATCATACTCATGATGTATCCAATAAATAATGAACTTAAAGGAAAAACACTTAGCTTCTACTTGGAAGAATCCCTTTTGGTGAGGTTGAAATTAGTTAACACACTTTCTTCCTCTAGCTCCATCACTTCAACCAAGAACTCCATGCCTCCTTGAAAGAAAATAGACCTTCACCTTATTTGATAAGGTAAGAAATAAAAGAGGCTTAAGTGTAATCCTATGGGACAATGATAGCTCTTGAGTATCCACATGGTTGGAGCTTCAAAATTGACCTTAGATAGAGGATCTTGGATTTGTCTCATGCATACATAGAAAAGGGAGGAAAAGAACTCAATATGCTTGTAATCCTTTCTTCCTATCATTGATTTCTTTTTAGAGATCACTAATTTCAAGAGAGAAGAATCCCATAATAAATGAAAAAGAACAATGAGAAGACTTCTTAAAATGCATTGTCCAACTATATATATATATATATATATATATATATATATATATATATATATATATATATATATATATATATATATATATATATATATATATATATATATATATATATATATATATATATATATGTGTGTGTGTGTGTGTGTGTGTGTGTGTGTGCATGCTCAAGGGATGAAAGCTCCAGGGTTTCTTCTTCCCTCATTCCAAAGGTGAGTGAGCTCTCTGAGTAGAGCAATGACAGATTGGCACTCGTTAATCCCATATAGAAGAGTAAACTACATGAGGAGGAGGGAGAGTTTCCAGTGAGGCTACTTTTCCTAAGTCTTCATGCGTAGAACTAGTGTTTTTTTATATTTAGATTCCTCTTTTTTTGCTCAGGGAGATTGAGGGATTCTTGCGAACATGGGTAGCCCTCATAGCCTACATGCGTTCCATATAATGTGGGAATGTCTATGAGTGGGAATACAATGCTCTCATATTGGTTAAACAAAGGGAGCTACACAGAGCTTAAATTCAATGATATATCTATCTAAGATGGCTTTGAGTACCAATGTAGTGGAAAACTACTATCTACAAGAGAACGAATGAATCTAATTTACAAGAGCATAAAATAAACTATCCTATGCCACCCAATGTAAGAGAGAGCGCATATCCATCCATCCAACTCCACCCACATATATACCTCTATGCCAAGGGACTAGAAATCCTTCGGATCATTGAATTGTCAAATTGTGTCCCACATGTGGATCCTTTCCCAAGGACCTTTGCATGTCTTCTAATTCCTCAAAGTCTATCACATGCCTTCTAATAAAAATGAGGATTCTTCACTCACATACACCCAAGGTGACTCTTATAGATGTTTCTCGAAAGACTAAGGTTCTCACATCCTATGATAATTCAAGCCTAAGGTTCAAAACTATTCAATTGGGAGCTCATATGAACAGATACCGCATATTTGAAGCCAAGGGCTCAACCCAAAGGTTCACGCATGTTCGAATGGTAAATCAAGGCTCAATCAAGGCTAGTATACATCATATTCTAACCTTTAGCATCCATATATTTAACTTTCAAAAAACCATGGTTTATACAATAGAAGGAACCTTATACAGCTTATTAATCTCAATACAAGTACACAATGAATCTACTCTCTCACAAAGTAATATTAGTAGAATACAGAATATTGATTTCAAAATATTGAAGCTTCATGTACACTCAACAAGAGAGATAGGATAGATTTGAATCAAGGATTATTCATTAGCTCAAAATATTGAAGCTTCATGTACACTCAACAAGAAAGATGGTATAAATTTGAATCAAGGAGTAGTCATTAGCTCGTCTTCTGCTTCTTGAGTTTCTGAGTTCTCAATTATGACATCTCTTGAGTCATTAGCCTTATATGAAGGCTCAAGGACTTTATGCTAAGATTGACTATCTTATGATTAAGTCCTTCCAAGTACAATACATCTTCTTTAGCATTAGTACATATGTCCTCCAAGGAAACACTAACTTTCCTTTTTTATCTAAGAATGCCTCACACATGGGGAGCCTATACATGTCAACAAAGGTAATCATGGCTTCTATGTTGTGGCCTCAATGAACACTCATTGGACAAGAGTTTCTTGATTAATTTTCATGACATCAGCTCATCTAACAAGATGTGACTTTTAGCCTTATTCTTTGTTCCTAAATATGTTCACAT
This sequence comes from Ceratopteris richardii, assembly GCA_020310875.1. Lineage (NCBI taxonomy): Eukaryota > Viridiplantae > Streptophyta > Polypodiopsida > Polypodiales > Pteridaceae > Ceratopteris > Ceratopteris richardii. The sequence goes on from CM035416.1 coordinate 65,133,740, forward strand.
CACAAGTGCATATGTAACCAAATTATTATTTTTAATTTCAATTTATCTCTCGTTTATGTGTTTGATTATTTTTAATTTTTTTTAAAATAAGTTTTGATTTTTTTATTCTAGAGGTGAGGAATTAAAAGCAAAAATTTGTGTTTCAACAAAATGATGCAACAATATTGGTGGACCAAGATTAGCTTATTAAGTTCCCCTTGCCTTAATTTTTCTACTTGAGCAGTTATAGTTGGTCTTTGATATTAACAATCCTATTTATGCACCCATAAAAGTTATAAAATCCATGTGTCTTACATGCACTACGTACGCTACTTTGTGGTTGAATCTTAGCATCTACAATAGGCTATGAATAAATTATTGGTCCACTAAATATGCTTGAATTTATTTCCTACATTGAATTGATGTCAAGGTCAAGGTCTTTGGCTAGATCACGTATTTTGTGAATACTTTCTTAGAGTAAACAACCAATTTCCACCAGATTTGAAACAATTATAGTACAACTAACTATGTACATGCAAAAAGCAAAAGAAAAAATCGAAAGGTCAAATAATACGATTCTTATTATGACCTAAAGGTTGGTTGATTATGATCCGCAATGTTCGGATGAATTTCAATCAATGGTTCTTTGGAAATATCTAACTATCAGCTATTCATTTTTAGAAGGAAAGACTCAGTTTTAATTAGACTATATTCTATCGGATACTAGCTTGTTGGAGTTTGTTATGAGTAATTATTGAGTTGTTGTGCTAAATAGACTAGTTCTCAAATATTCTCCTCATGACCAAATCAAATAGATATGTCACCTTGAAGAAGAATACTATTAGAGTTTCTTCCCACTAAAGGATGTGAGCTTGATAATAGTCATTGCATGGCTTTTGAAATTGCTTTTGGACTATGTTGCTTGCCTGGTTGCAAGTGCCCCTAAGCAAAGTACTACTCTTCTCAGAGAGAAAATATGCACAATGATGGCTCATCAACTTGAATGGAAGAGTACTTAAAACTCTTTTCTGCAAGCTTCTTTATCCAATGTCCCATACATCTCTTCTCTTCTCCTTATCTTTACCTTTAGATGATGAAAAATCTGTTTCCTTGAAATTATCTTGTGGGAATATCCAAAAAACTTTTGTTTCTTCAACCAGCAAGAAACATACGCTTATTGTGTTAGTCACAGTACCTTTTGTTTCCCTTTTATTTAAATTAATGCCTTTGTAAAGAAATTAAATTATAGAGTAAAATCTATTTTTACAAAATAAATATTTTGATGTTTCTTTATGTACCTATTTCTTTCTTCCATAAATTATATCAAACCTTGGTGCATGGACATCCTACATATTTCATCAAATAAAATGTAGTATTGATCAGATATGAAGTTATTGTCAACTCAAATAGGACTCCTAGACTCATAATGTTTTATTATTATGACTTTTTTCATATTCAAGGGATAATTATGCCTTGTTGCATGACCTCTAGTTTCAAGTTTGAACTATTATTCTTTTCAGTTAAAAGAATACTACTATCTAAATGGAATGTGTGACAACACCTTAAGACATAATTAATCATATAGTGATTTATAAAGCAATGAACAACATTTTCTCACAAAGATGAAAACGGTGAATGAAAAACATAAAATCTTCGTTGCAAGAAATTGCCTAAGGTTTAGTTTTCAAAGCTTCATCCAAATGTTCTTTTAGGAATTTTGAATATATTTAGGTTTGACCTTTCTCTAATCAAGAAAATATATTTGAATCTTCTTCACACCCTCCAGCAGAAAAACCTCCCTCTCCTTATCCTACCATTTTTCCAACTTTATATTCTATTCATAATCAATCTACCTATGAGAGCATATTCCTACATCTCAAATTTTAAATTCAAGATCTTGCTTTACAATTCCCTCCCAAATCATATAATCTTCACGTTTTCTATGGATTTGGTTGGGCTGCAGCTAATTACTAGCTTGATCAATATCATATTCCTGAATTGGGACATTTTCTTATTGATGCAACCTGTATGACCCATAAGGATGGAAGCTAAGTGGATGATCACGTATTGACCTAGACGCATGCATTCATAGAGTCATGGAGTATGAAAGAAGTGAGGAATGGATTGGTACTAATTGATTTTTCAACAAAAAAATGAAATATATCTTACTAGGGATTATGAGCATTGATTAGTAACATTTTTTTATTAAAAAGTAGTAATTATATAATAAAAGAACAAAACGAGTTGGTGGGCTGATGTATATGGATAGAATACACCCTCATTGCTTATGCCTTTGAGATACTTGATCACTCTCTTAGCTCCTTCCTTATGTAGTTTTCTTAGAGAGTGCATGAATCGGCTTACCACTCCTACACTATATGAGATTTTTGGCCTTGTATGAGTAGCATAAATCAAGCTACCTACTAGACTTTGGTACTCTTTTATGTCTTCAATATGTTATCCTTCATAAACACTAAGTTTATGATTCATTTCCAATGGTGTACCTATAGTTTTAGCATTCTCCATCTTGAATTTGAAGAGTAGATCCTGAATGTACCTCTTTTGAGTCAAGTTCTCCCTTGATCTGTATATGTGACCTGCATACCTAAGAAAAATGTGAGCTCTCCAAGGTCAGTGATCTTGAATTCTTCTCGCATATGTTTTTTGATCTTTTCCAATCCATTCAAGTCATCACCTATCATAATTATGTCATCTACATATACACATAAATAGATAACTTAATTATGAGCTTTCTTGATGAAAAAAGAAGGGTTTGCATTACTTGAATTGAGGGTAGATTTACCTTTTTTTATCCTCTTCATAACATGATCTATGTTCTTCAAATACAACATCCCTACTTCAGGTAAATTTCTTGGTGGATGGAGTATAGAACCTCTATCCCATTTGAATTGAGTCATAGCCTATGAACATAACCTTGGTTGCCACTTCATTGAATTTTCCTCTAGTTTTTGAAGGTACATGTACATATGGTAAGCAACAAAAAACTTTTCAATGACCTAGACTTCACTTTCCACAAATCCAAACTTCATAAGGAGTCACACCTTGAAGAGATTTGCATGGACGTCTTGTTAGCTAGCGGATGCCAAAATTTGTAAATAGTAATTCACTCAAATGTCTTGTCAAAGAGGGAGACCCTTGGATGTAACATTTCAAAATGAATATACATCATTCTATCTCGAGTACGTAGACAAGCCAAGTGAGAAGAAGATAGGTACTAGACGTGCCAAACTATCTTGTCTGCTGCATAGAGAGGAGCGCTTTGTTAAATTGAGTTATTTCTAAGTAATTCTATACTATGCTCTATAATAAGTTAATTATCTATGATGATAAGTGCTGATGGTTAAGTAATTTGGGGAATAATCAGTCAGTTTGGTATCTATGAATCTATGAAGTTTAGCATAGATAAGATTTTATTGTGATTCACAAGTTAGTTAACTAACTTCGGTGAGAGTAGTGTAGAGCAACACATGAATTCAGTTATTACTGAAGTCTGCCACCCAAGAACCTATCAACATGTCATGTTCCTTCATTGAATTGGATAAGAAAGAGGTTAACACTAGCAATCCTACTAGGGAGTGGTTCTTATCATCTACATGTTGGTTACACGTTTTGGTGAGATCTATCCAAAGTACATAAGTGATAAACACCCCATTCAAGTGAATAGTGTGTTGGGGACCCTACATCATACAGCAACCATAGACATGACCTCTGAAGGAAAGAGTGTAGCAAATGGTAGTGTGACACTAGAGTATTTCCTAGTTTCTGATCTGTAGGAAACATCAAAAAAATCTTCAATAACATCCAATGATATTCTGTTGTTTGGTAGTAACTCAGAGTTTGGTGAATTTTTGATGTTCATTGAAAGTCTGGTTCTCAACAGTGTTTCACATGTTGTCAAGGCTCTGATTGCGAACAAAAAGACTCAAACCATGCATTTCGTAAAAACTCAATCCACATTAGAAATTGTAGTAGATATCACGAAAATCATAGAAGAACCACTCTTGAAGCTGGTCACTATTAGAGAAGGCTGGAGAATGCCGATTTAAGGACATACTACAACAACGTTTCCCAGATGCAAGAGTAGTAGGAAATCATCCCAAATAGAAGATTTAGAACCTATTCAACCACTCAATTTGCAACGTCCACAAGGTTTTCCCTTAGTTACCAATCAAGCTTCACCAGTACCTCTAATTCTGAAGTAGTGTGTGCACACAAATACTTTAGTCCTAAAGCAATTGAAGATTTATAGGGTGGGCAACATAACAGAAAACATGAAGGATAAAGATGGCAGCTTCTAGTCGACATAACCTATGCTAAATTCAGAGGATTTCTAGAAGATGATCCAAATACTTATGCTTGAATGTTCAAAATTAACTACAATGTATTATACAATCCAAAACACAATGATTTATAAATGTTCTTAACCCACAATTATGATAGGTCATGATAATCCACTATATTGGTGGTATGACATTGGATGCTATGATTGAGATGGCTTTGCGGTTGGAACACAAAGTCAGCAGATTTGTAGAGGACCTTGAATGGGTGAAGACTCGCAAGAGCAAAGCTAAAGATGTTTTGAAACAAGTTTTTAGTGTAAAGTGAAAAAATCCAGGGCATGTGGCCACATAATATGCTTTAAATCGAGTTTATTGTGCAATTTGTGAAAACAAAAGTCACTCCATAGAGAAACACTAAGACATAGAATCGACTAGCAATTAATATAGTCATACAAGAGTCCGGTAAACTTGTAGCAAATTATGTCCCCCGTCATTTGCAAAACGCAACTTACTCCTCCTATAAAAATTTTGGGGCACCATGGTTAGGGAATTATAATCACCCACACTAGAATCAAGGTGCTTCCAATCCAACTAATCGTGCATTCTAGCCATGTTGTCATTTCTATGGAGAGTTGGGCCACATTCATAGAAAATATGAACACACTAAAGAATATGACAAACGAAAGAAGGATCGAAAAAAATACAATGGCGAACATGGTTATGATTACACCCACCAAAGCACAAACTACTACCATGAGACACACTTTAAAAAGGTCTTGCAACTAGCCATTGAAGTCGAACCAGGTTTTAAGGAGCAATAGTAGATGCTCTCCAAGGCACCCAAATGGGCTGAATCTAAAGCTCCTATTTTTCTTAATCTTGTACCAATCACTTCTCAAAAAGTAGAAGCCTGTGTATCAAAAGTATTGAAATCTTCAACATTGGACTCATCTGAACCATCCAACATACTACAGGAGGAGCCATCGCCTAACAAAACCTGGGACATGTTTTCTAAAGTGCCAATCACATTGCCCTTAGGAAATTTTTTGTGTCTTTTCCATGGCATCAGACAACAATTCCAACAACAGATTAATCGCGACTCAAACTCAACAGTAAATGTCACCACTATAGACCCCAAACAAAACACAATTTTTTATCACATGGTTCCCTTGATCACCGTTTGGTATAAAAATCACAAAATTACACAAGTCCTCATAGATGGTGGCTCTAGGAGCAATATTTCCACTAGATAGCTATGTAAGAAGCTAGGCGAGAATAAAATTGAACCAGTCAAGTTCTTTGTTCGGATGGTTGACCAGTCTAGGGTCCATTCGGGGGTTTTAGTTAGAAATATTCCCATTACACTACACGCCATAATCTCTTATAAGATTTTTGTTGGTCTGGACTTCTTGAGTCGATCCTAGATTATAATTTAGTTTCTGGTTGTCCATGGCTAAAGCAAGCCAAAGTCTTGCAAGACTGGTCATCATATGAACTAATCTTTAAATGTGATCATTGAAAATACATTGTTTCCCTTGAAGATATTAAATCGTGTGAAATACATGCTAGGCCCTATGTTGGTGAATCAGTCCATATGTTGGACAATCTTTCGGATGATGAGGAAACGACCTTCCTCTCCATTAACTAGGATCTTCTCTCCTTAGGAACAATAGACTTACAACATGTACTCGACTAGTGGTCCCCAGTGTCTCTATCCAACCCACTAGAATAGAGACCAAAATTTTATTAGATGATCTATTGGACTCAGTAGTTTTACCAAAACATCTACATCACTTGATGGATAATACCTTTGGGCAACAAACTTATATCCTAGAGATCAATTAAAAATTTGTAACGTACGTGATGATTTAAATCCATGACTTGTAAAGATTAGAGCACCGCTGAAGGAATCTTTAAACGAGATCTTGTAGCATTGTTTACTGAGTTTGTTGACATATTTTCATGGGACTATAAGGACATGAAAGGTCTAGATCCTAGAATATACCAACATAGAGTGGTCTTGAAATTGGATGCTTATCCAGCTAAGAAGCAAAGCTATGAATGAACCGTCAATATGCTAAACAAGTAAAAGATGACTTAGATCAATTACTACAGGTTGTGTTTATCGTGTGAGGAGATGATTGGGGTTGATCTAGAGATGAGCTGGTGTTGCACAAAACCTTCTCCACACCTACCAAGTTGACTCCACGGATGCTTAGTAGACTCCTTTGGCTTCACAATAATGCATTTAGAAACACTAGGTAATGTGGAACATCATTCCTAAAAGTTTGCATAAAACTAGATAAGTTGCATATGCAAGGAATAAGAGAAAAACCTTCTGTTTTGGGAATGCAAGTGCTCAAAATGTTTCTCATAGCTCACAACCTAGTATGAATTGACTAGAGAGCTTTTGCACAAATACAACAAAGAAAAATAGACAAAATTGATCATGAAGAAATGTATCAATTAATATGTGATAATGCACATATGATACAAGGGAACTATAGTGGACTACTCATACATGCACTGAGCTCAATTTATGCTCAATGATGTAGCTTCAAGCCTCTCAAAAAATGTCACTACTTGCCTCGCGACTAGATCACCTCTATTTATACTCACTTCTTGAGTTTGAATTTCAAATTTCCCCCACCTAAAAGTGTTCCTACACTTTAGGGGTGATTGAAATGATTCCTTCTACCAAATAATTCATGGGTTCAACTCCCTAACTTCACAAGATTCATTAATCTTTTTTATTTTAAACTTATCCAAGGTAAGGACAATCAAGTTTACAAGTAGGAGTTCATATGTGGTCCTCTATGTGAGGTTCATAAACTAATGAGTAGTCTTTGAGATAATAGCTAAGCACTTAGGCTTGCTATTTGTACCAACATCTCCCCCTCAAGGCTAAGATGCTTGAGTCTTCAGTCCTTCATGATTTCTTGCAAACCAATCATTGCTTTAGCCTTATTCAATTTGCTTCCATATAATGCCTTTGTCATCATATCTTCACATTGTTGATGTGTGAATACATATGAGAGGGATATCTCCTAGCTCATAATCTTTTCCCTAACATGATGGTAGTGAACTTCAATATGTTTGTCCCTATCATGATAGATAGGGTTAGCAACAAGATGAAATGAACTAATGTTGTGTCCAAATATGTGTGGAGTGGAAGTATTCAACCCTAAATCAGAGTATAGGGTTCTGATCCACATAGCTTCTTGTGTTGCATTTGCAAGTCCTCTGTATTGAGCTTTAGTTGATGAGAGAGCAAATGTAGGTTTCGTTTTTGATGACCAAGAAATCAATTTGGTACATGCAAAAGTGAGATAGCTTGATGTGCTTCTCTTATCATTTTTGGAACATGCCCAATCTGCATCAGAAAAATAGCTTGACATCTAAGTCATATGTCTAAGGGTAATATAACCCTTCATTAATTGTACCCTTCAAATACTTCAAGATTCTTTTGGCTGCATCCATGTGAGCCTTCCTTGGAGAGTGCATGAATTGAGTTAGCACACTAACTCCATCGCATATATCTATTCTAGTTAGAGTAGCATACTTCAAGCTTTCAACTAAGCTTTGGTAACTAGTTACATCTTCAATTAGCTCACATTCATGAGCACTTAGCTTATGATTTACCTCCATGGGTGTTCCTCCAACCTTTGTATTCTCCATCTTGAACTTGGAGATTATATCTCCAATGTACTTTCGGTGAGTTAGGAACATAAATCTTTTTGTATATACCACTTCCAAACCTAGGAAGTAAGTGAGTAGGCCAAGATTACTATTCTTGAACTCTTCTTTCATCTGAGCTTTGATCCTACTAATTCCGTATGCACCATTGCCTGTAATGATCATCCCATCCACATATACATAGAGATAAATGACTTCTTAGTGATTCTTCTTTATGAAGAGGGATGGATCTACCTTGCTCACCATAAATCCTTTGTCCTACAAATAAGTTACCAATCTATGATTCCAAGCTCTAAAAGATTGCTTCAAGCCATAGAAGGCTTTCTTCAATCTGCATACATGTTCTGGATATGATTTATCTTCAAATTTAGGAGGTTGAGCCATGTATACTTGCTCTGAAATCCAACCATTTAGAAAAGCATTTTTAACATTCTTTTGATAGATATTCCAACTCTTAGAAGATGCTACACTCATAAATCCCTAATTGTAGGCATCTTTGCCACAGGTGAGAATGTCTCTTCATAATCAATACTTTAGGTTTGAGCAAACCCATTATCCACAATATTTACTTTGAACCTCTTAATGGAGCCATCAAAAATCTTCTTAATTTGTAAATCCACCTTGATCCAATGATCTTCATGCATGGTTTCTTGGGAACCGATTCTCAGTTTGATTTTCTTGTATAGCTCCTATCTCTTCTTCCATGGCATCTCTCCATTCTGGTTTCTTCTTGGCCTCTTCATATGTTGATACTTCTTCAGAATTTGTATCTTTTGATATATAAATTGAATGCTTAGTGACTAAGGATGTGTCATAACCATACCTTTCTTGCTTCTTTTTCTCTCTAGTAGACCTTCTTATAGTTTGTTGGGATGATTTGGCAACATCTCTCATCTCCTCCACTTTGGCTTTACCTTTGGAGTTCCAAGAATTGATTTCTCTTCTTGGAGTATTCTGATCATCATCAAAATCACTTGATTCTTCATGTGTATGCTCATTCCTCTTTGACAATGTTGGAAAGTCTTCCTCTAGTTCGTAGGGAAGTTTGATTTTCCTGTAATCATCTTCAAACCAAGATTTGTTTTCATAAAAAAAAACATCTCCACTATCAATGAAATCTTTATTGTTTTGATTATATAATTTATAACCTTTTTTATTAAGGTCATAACCAATGAATATACACTTATCTGCCTTTGGAATTTTCCTCTGATCTGTGAAGGTATGTCTGCATCTGCTATGCACCCAAAGATCTTGCAATGATCAAGACTAGGTCTTCTTCCATTTCATGCTTCATATGGTGTCATCCCATCCAATGCGTTTGATGGACATCTATTGATTAGATAGGTGGATGTGGACAGAGCCTCTACCCATAGGTAATTGGGAAACTTCATCTCATTTAGCATTGATCTTACAACCTCCACTACTGTTCTATTTCTCCTTTCTTTGACTCCATTTTGTTGTCAAGTATACCTAGTTGTTATAAGATGTCCTTTGATCCCTCTCTCTTGGAGATAAGCATCAAATTCATGGGAGAAATATTCTCCCCCTCCATCTGACCTTAGCCTCTTCAAAGTCTTTCTTGTTTGATTTTGAACAAGTGCTAGATATTTCTTGAAACAAGAGAACACTTCATCTTTATGCTTCATAAAGTATAGGATTGTCCATCTGCTACAATCATCAATGAAAGACACTTAATACCTGGATCCAAAGATAGATGGTTCCTTACTTGGCTCCCATACATCTTTATAGACTAGCTTCAATAGGTCTCCATGAATGTATCCCTTCTTGGTGAATGCTTCTATATGAGACTTGCCGAATTGACAAGTAGTGCATTTGGAGATCATATGTTGCTTGAAGATATTTGGTAGACCAAGTACACTTTGATCCCTATTGATTTGCTTCGATGACCTTTGACCTATATGAGCTAAAGTCTTGTGCAAAATTTCAAATTCTGATAAGGTTTGACTACCATAATTGAACAAAGCAATGTTCCTAGTATCTTGGAGCTCAAATGTGAATAGTCTACTTGAATTTTCTCCTCTTGCTATCCTTTTGAATCCCTAATGTGGATCCTCAACAAATGCTCTTTGTGAATCTCACATACAATTGTTTTTCAACAATCTCACAAACGCTTATGAGATTTTTGGTTATGGTTGGCACACACAATACCTTTCTCAATAGGTTCATATTACCATCTAAAGTCTTCACATTGCCTATCTTCTCCACTAGATTCATTCTGTCATCTATTTTTGGACTTCATGTCTATTCCTTGGATCCTCCAAGCCTAAGAGTAGAGCTACATTCCCTTCTACATGATTTGAGCAACCTAAGTCTATATAGAATACATGTTCATCTCTTTTACCTTGCTCTATAGGCGTATTCATAAGAAGTAATGAGTTCTCTTGATTTTGATCATCTACATAGTTGTTGTAGTCTCTCTTATCTCCGTATCCTCCTTGATAATTACTATTGTTGTTGTAACCATTGTTGTTGTTGAACCTACCTCTTGAGCTTCCATAGCCTCCTCTGTTGTAGCCTCTTCCTCTTTGATTTCTACGGTTCCTGAAATAGTTCTCGGTAATGTGTTTAGTTAAGCCACATATGGCACATGGAGAGGAGCTTTGAGATCTCCCTCTGCCTTGTCTTCCTCCTCTACGTCTTCCTTTTGAACCTCTACCTCTACCTACAAAGTTTGCTTGAGAGGTGCTACCTTTATCATTAGATTTTTAACTCTTGCCTTTACCATCCTTATTCTCTTTCTTATCTGTATATAGGGTAGAGGATATATTACCTTTTGAGTAGTCTCCATTTTTCATAAGCTTTGTCTCATTTGTGAACAATTGTCCCATGAATGTTGAAGTGAGGAACCTGCATATCCATGTAGAGGTCCATGACTGTGGTGAAAGCTTCACAGAATGGATCTCTCTAATTTTCATCATGCCTAAGAAAAATAAAAAACTTGGAATCTATGTCGATAAGCAAAAAAATTGAATGTCGATACCATTCTTGACCCCTTCCCTTTGCCATTCCTAGAAAATATGTTGGATGAAGTTGCTGACCAGGAGATGTACTCCTTTTTAGATGGGTATAATGGTTATAATCAAGTTCGTATGGATGAGGATGACATACTTAAAACAACCCTTATTATAAATTGGGGAGTTCATGCATGTAATATCATGTGGCTTGGGCTCCTGAATGTCGCTAGCACTTTTTAGCACTATATGCAAGAGATTTTTTTCTCCTTATCTCACTAGCTTCAAGGGAGCATCTTGATGATTTCTCTATTTTTGGTGCCACAAATGCACATCTTTAGCATCTTCCTCTATGCTTTCTCAAGTGTAGAGATTATCGTCTGTGTCTTAACACAAATAAATATATCTTTGTTGTCCCTTGTGACAAGCTATTGGGCCATATTATTTCTCATTGAGGGATTCATGTTGACACATATAAGGTGTAGGTTATCTTGTAGGCCCCGCCCCCAAAGTTGCCCAAGGAAGTTTTGCAATTTCTCACTCAAATCCATTAACATGGTTGCAATCTACATTGGTTAGCCCACTTAACCATTCTCCTCACTCGGTTAATGACAGTCACCCCTCGTGACTTCTTATGGTCTACAGAGTGTCATGAGAGTTTTGTATGACTTAAGTGACTTCTTACTTAGGCTCCTATCCTACAAGCTCCAAATTGGGACTTGCCCTCTCTATTTCTTTGTGGATGCCTCTGATATTGCTATTGGGAGCATATTGATGCAACTCCAGAATAAGTGGTATCACCTAGTCTACTATGCTAGTTGCTCTTTAGCTCCTATTGAATGTAATTATTATGTTACAGAAAGTGAATGCTTGGGTCTTATTTACTCTGTTAAGAAATTCCAGCATTACCTTCTTGGCCACAAGTTTACATTTCATGTGGACCACTTGGTTCGAGAATAGAATTTGGGTGGATGACTCGCTTGATGGGTTCTTCGTCTTCAAGAATTTGACTATGATGTGATTCATCTTGGTTCCTCCCATGCGATCGTTAATTTCTTATCCCATTTAGATTCTGGTGAAGCGTTAGTGGAAGTGGATGATTCCTCCCCCACCATTTATATGGCTGATCTTAGCTCCTTTGTGGTTTCATGGAATCTTGCAAATTTTTATTATGATACTCTTATGAATTTTCTCACTTGTGGTTGCCCACTTGATTCCCTTTCTACAGATGCTGAACAAAAGTTGGCCCTATATAGTGGCCATTTTTGTATCATTCTAGGCCAATTGTACCATGCTGACCCCTTGGGAGCTTGGCTCCAATATGTCCCAATTCATGAGGTGCCATCAGTCCTAGCATTGGCTCATTTCACACCTACTCGTGGTCACGTTTTTGTGGAGTTTATGCATAAAAGGTTCTTGTAGAGTGGCCTATGGTGGTCAATTATGCAACACAACGTGCACAATTATGTCTAATAGTGTGATTCCTTCCAACATAGTGGCCAACCCTTGCCATGATATTAATTTCTTTTATAGCCTGACCTCCCTCTGGAACCTTTCCAAAAGTGGGCCTTGGACTTCATTGGCACGATGACTCCCTCGGCTGCCCTTACTACCAATTTTTACATTCTAACTTGCACTGATTATGCTACTCACTGGGCTGAGGCATGGGCACTCCATTGTGCCACTACTTTGGAAGTTGCTAAGTGTTTAACCCATGATCTTTTTCCATGATTTGGTCTTCCTCAAAATTGTGTCCGATAGAGGCACCCAATTTGCCAATGAACTAATTCATACTCTGAATCATTCTTTTAATATTACTCATAAGTTCTGTACTCCCTATTACGTGGAAATGGTCTTGCCGAAAGTATAAACAAAACATTTCTAACTTTGCTCAAGAAGTTAATTCTTGGGTGTCCTGATCGTTGGGACCAACTCCTCCCTACTGTACTCTAGGCATACACAACTACGTAAAAAGTCACTATAGGTTATACTACCTTTGAATTAGCATATGGTATTGAAGTGATTGCCCACATGGAAGTGGTTGTTCCTAGTTTGCGTGTCGCCATTGATCATAAATTGTTACCAATCGAGTAGTTATTAGGGGAAAAAATGAACCCTGCATGGGCCTTTTAGATGAAGGAGTGATTAGTGATGGACCAATGAGAAGAGGGTGGTGGCCATAGTCTAGTCATAGGCTAGGCATAGGCTTCCCTTGTTTTTCTGTAGTCAAAGAGGAGAAAACGACCTAGATCTCATGGTTTTGGCCATTTGAATGGTTTTGAAAGCCTTTCAAATGAACTACAGCCCTTGGATTGATTAAAAGATCTAAAGGTCGAGGTTTAACTGCAAAAGTCAAGGCAATATTGGATTTGAGCCCTTGGCTTTCTTTGAAATGCATGGCTAAGATTGTATGGCCCTTCAAAAAGTGCCTTTCATTGCTACCCATTGGATCTTTAAGTCTATCGGACAGCTCAGATGAGTTCCACAGCAAAAAATGCGTGTTGGATTTTCCTCCATTCGATTCAAACTTGATCCTATGGCTCACATTCAGATGCGCCTTTGGATCCAACTTTCAAAAGCGCCTTTTGATCTATGCCATCAGATGAAGTCTCTATCGGATGGCTCTGAAGGAATCCTCTCTCTAGATCATGCGCTCAGTCATTGGATTGATGAGCATCCAACGACCAAAAAACCTGCAAAATTGTACAAATGCAATCATGAGAGAATCTAGAACCCCACGCCTTCTCAGATAAATCTCTCTGTAGATTTCCCACGACTTAAATCCTAGTCGTCCGTGAGCATCTCATCCAATGGAGAAGAGTGCATACGACTACCCATTTTCTAGAAAGTTTTTTGTCGTCTTGTGACGGGCAACTGAAGACAATTGTAGTCGTCGATGTGATCATATCCAAGGGCAAAAAATGCCCACGAGCTCATTTAGACTGAGCATCAACTTGAGAAAAAGTATTTTATTATGAAAACCACTAGTGGTATTTTTTCTAGCCTTTAACCCTCTTTTTGCTAATCTTAATCCCTAAAAATTAGGGATCCTTACAAGGCCCATGCAGGGTTCATTTTTTCCCCTAATGTTGTATGCTCGAATTGAGGATTTGTGGGCACTCGATGAGCAAAGGTTTGAAAGCTTTCTACTTATGTAAGAAGTGCAGTTGAGACAAGCCCGGACTCATGATTGCTTTTACCGACTCTAGTCTTTGAAATGGGCCAACTTGTCCTATTTTACAATTCCAAGTCTAATCGTGTCGTAGGAAAGTTCAAAATCCAATGGTTCCATCCTTACCAAATTTTGGCACAAGTTGGTCTCGCAAACTTTTGGTTGTAGACACTTATTGGAGTACTGGTTAAAAATCCAATCAATGGGTCTAAACTTTGCTCTTTTTGTTCACCTTCCATGTGTCTAATCATTTGTTCGCTGCCCCATGTCAGCATGATTTGCATGATCATTATAGCATAATCTTGCTTGAATTGCATTAATCATTACGACCGTCTCCTTCATCCACCATGATGATGCACTGCCTTCTTGTTTAAAAATCTCTCTATCTTGCTATCACTAGCTATTGTTTTCTATGTGTGTTTGCATGCATCTATATTTGCTTGCTTTGCATCCTACACTTCCTAGTTATTGCCTAAACCTCCAACATAGACTTTATGGTATTTCCGGATAGTTTTATACTATCATTCCCCACGTGGCCCAAGGACCAATCAATTGGCTAGTAATTCTTTTCAACCACATTCATAAAGAATGCCAGCATATTGTTAGGCATTTAGATAAGGGCCATCACCCAAAACGTGCCTCCCCTACCCACTTTCTGTCATGTACCCAGACAACTTCCCCATTACCACCTGTGTGTTGCTAATCCCACAATGGCTTGTGCAACCTACCTCGCCCATCGAAGAGGAGGGCAAGACTATGAATTTGATTTTGCAACATCCCCATCAAACAAGCATGTTAGTCAGTTCAACCTCCTCTAGCATCTACCATATTGACCAAAACATGCTAGCACAAACCTCATCTACTTGACCCTCTTCTCCTCTACACTAGGCATCCTCATCCTCCACCCCGGTCCTACCTTCTTCATTGCCTCCTATTCATCCAATGGATGAGCCGATGCAGGAAGCCTCTCCCTCTTCTCCACCACGCTCTCCAGTTAAGGAAGCTCTTGTTTTACTCGATGCCTCTCCTTCACCCTCCCTTTCACTGAAGCATGCAAAAACATCGGATGATCATCTCCCTCCCCTCCTATTTCCCCATGGAACACCGCCCCCCTAACTCTAGAAGATAAGATTGAGTTGCCTGAAGTACCATCTCTCCGAGCCTCGCACAAAGAATTCTGGCAATTTGACATAAATGAAGAGTGTGGCCTACATGAGTTCAGTTGACTCAGTAGCTACCTGTTAGACATGCAAGCCCTTATTGATCATGATATGGATCACTAACAACGTACCCGTGAGCACTTCCATGCCCATCATGAATGGCTCCAACTCTGCAATCATTAGCTCAAGGCCAAATTATAGAACCATATGTTTACTAACCAACAACTGGGTGATGCCTTGTACTAAGAGTCTTGGTAGACTCAGTACTTCAAGGGCTTCTTCGAAGAACCCAAACGGAAGAGAGACTTACAAGAAGAAGTTTGCTAATCTACAGGATGCAAACTCCTGCCATTTGCTTCGTGTTCAAAAATTAGAGAAGGAAACTATGGTGCAAGCTGCTCCCATTAATGAGATGAAATTTCATTTACAAGAATAGGTGCAAGACTATGATCTCTTGCAGCAAACAATGACTGCATTAAAAGAGACCAACGAAAATTTTTCTACCAAGGCCATCCAAAAAAGACATTGAAGGACCAATCTCTCCAGAGTTCTCAAACTCAAGCTCAACATTACAAGCACATCGCTCAACACAACTTCTACCTGCTTAAGGAATTTGGGTTGCAGCTCATTGAAGCTTAGAGCCGTTCCATTTTGTCATAGGCTTCAACCTCTAGTGCCACTCTGGATGGTTCAATCACCTTACAGTCAGAGGAAGTTCAACATCTTTTGAGGACCACTATCAAGAAGATTAAGGGTACTTTTAAAGATGCCCCTGATTCCCTTAAAGTCCAAGTCTTTCCTCCTTTTGAAGATGAACTAGATGAAGCAAGTTGTTGTTTTCAATTTTGTACTTAAAATTCTTGGGTTCAAGTCTTCCATGCATGGCAGTGTTAGCTATCAGATGTCAAACTTTGTAAATAGAAATTTACTAAAATGTCTCATCGAAGAGGCAAACCACTAGTTGTAACTCTTGGAGATGAATATACATTGTTCTATCTAGGGTACGTAGACAAAACAAGTCAGAAGAAGATAGATATCGACATGGGGGACTATCTCGTTTACTGCACACAGAGGAGCGCTTTGTTAAATGTTTCATATTAATTTTGTATTGTGTTGTGTAATAAGTTATTTACTTTTGATGATAAGTGCTAGTGTTTAACTAATTTGGGGAATAATCAATTGGTTCAATGTCTATAATATTATGAAGTGTAGTGCAGATAAGATTGTATTGTGATTGACAACTTAGTTAACTAAGTTCAATGTGAGTAGTCTAGAGAAACATAGGAAATAAATTATTACTCAATTGTGCCACCCAAGAACCTTATCAAACTCTGTTGTTCCTTCATCGAATTGGAGGAGAAAGAGGTTAACAATCATTTCAAAAGATACACAACATTAGACATAGCTTCTGCCCATAGATACTATGGTAGCTTGTTCTTTTCAAGCATAGTTCTTGTTGATCCATCTACGGTCTTGTTTTGCCTCTCTACAATACCATTTAGTTGAGGAAAGTATCTGGTAGTAACTTGCCTTTTAAGGCCTATATCTTAAAAATACTCATCAAAATCTTTGGAGAAGTATTCTCCCCCTCCATCATATCTGAGTTTCTTTAATGATCTGCATGTATGATTTTCCATATGTGCTAGGTACTTCTTGAAGCATTCAAACACTTCACTCTTATTCTTGATAAAGTATAGAAATTTTCATCTACCATGATCATTAACAAATGATAATAATACTTTGAACTTGTAAGAAGCTTCTTGCATTGGTCCCCACACATTAGTGTGTACAAGGTCCAAGAGATTGTTGTGCATGTATCCTTTGTGGTTAAAGGTTGTCTTTATGCATTGCCAATTTGACAAACATCACACCTATTGACAATGTGTTGCCTTTATATGTTGGGCAACCCTAGGACACTTTGATTCATGCATATATCATTCAAGGTTATTTCATCCACATGAGAAAGTCTCTTATGACACACTTCAAGATCACTAATGTTTGAGACCCAAAGTTGAATAGAGCTATGTTGTTGGTTTCTCCTAATTCAAAAGTAAAGAGTCTACCATGCTTCTCACCTATATCTATACTCTTGAAGCCGTGGCATGGATCTTTCACGTAAGCTCCATGTTGGATGAACCTAACTTGCAAGCCTTTTTCAACTATTTGGCCTACACTTATTAGGGTTTTAGTGATAGTGAGTACATCCAAAACCTTACTCAAAATGTTAGCCATGCCCTTGGGAGCTTTGTCATTCCCAATATTCTCCACATTGTGCTTGATATCATCCCCATTTTGTACTTTGTGCTTATGTTTGGGTTTCTCTAAGTCAAATAAAAGAGTAGCATTGTGTGCAACACGATTTAAGAAACCAAAATATATGTAGAACAAATGATCATCTTCTTTACCTTCTTTATGACTCAAATTCATTAGAAGCAAAGAATCTTCATGTGATTGATCCTCTGAATAGTTGTTGAAGTCCCTTTTGTTGTAGTTCCTATTTTTATTTTTGTAATTTTGTCCACATGTGCCTCTTGTGTTGCCAAATACACCTCTACCACCTCTTTCTTGAGTCCTTCCACTAAACCAAAAACTTTGAGTGGTGTGCTTAGTCTTGTTACAGATGGCACAAGGTTGGTTCTCATTCCCTTTGGACTTGTGATGCTTTGCTCCTTTCTTCTTCCCTTTCCACTTGCTCTTGCCTACATAGTTGGCCTAGAAAATCATCATCTTCTTTGTTCTTTCCTTTTTTTTCTTCTTATCTTTCTTGTCTCCATAAAGAGCACTTGTTGTTGATAAGAGTTACCTTCCTTGAATTTGTTCTTGGCCTCTTGATTGAAACATTTGTCTAAAGAATATATTGAAATCAAGTGTCTGTACATCCATGATAAGGACATAGGTTGTTCTAGGATTGCCACTCCTTGTCATTTTTTATTCCATTTAGAATTTTACTCATGATGGCCTCTTATTTAATCAACTCTCGAATTGAAGCTAATTGATCTTGAACCTCCTTGACATTGGTGACAAACTCTATGATTGTTTTCTTTGGTGTTTTTTTCATTTGGTTGAACACATTCCATAGATAAGTCTCTATGGCTTTCATGCTAGTAGAGAAGAAGGTCTCAAGTGCATCCCAGCTTTCTTGAGATGTCTTGCATCCTCTGATGTGTGATAATAAGAAAATATAAATAGATTTTAAGATAGGAGGACTTGGCTTGAGCATCTCTTGCACACCAAATTCTGAGCTTTCCACATCCTCTTGTGTAGGTCCTCCTTGGGATCTTGGAGTAGGCATAACTTCATCAACTTCTACAAGTCCATAAAGATTTCTACCTTGGAAGTAAGCTTCCATTGTGATTTCCCAAGCACCATATTTGTTCCTATAAAGCTTTTGAATCATTGAGGGAAAAAAATTACCCATCTTGATGTTGCTCTGATACCATTGTGAATACCAAGAGAAGCTTGATTAGTAGAAATCTATACTTCAAAGTGTTGAAATTTGGTCTAGACAACCAACATAGGACCTAGCTTTTTGCTTCTGTAGAGTCTAATATACATTATGAGCTTGCAATCAGTGCAATAAAATACCCAATGTGCTTTGGAAGATCAATGAGAAAAGTTTTATGCAAAACAGATAGCTTAGCACATAGATTTGTCCAAGGAACTTGCTATTTTGGGACGATTCATGAAACTTCAAATGCTTAGTACTTCTAGCATTATTATAATTAGACATCTTTCTCTTAGATGATAGTAAGTAGCTAATATGCACAAGATTTGAATTTATCATCGAACTATGTGTCAATTAAAAGCTTAACACTGATAGGTGGTGATCTCGACTTTTCAAGGATGTTTAAAGATAGACTCGAGACCATAAAAGGCTTATTTCCCACAATCTATATAACCAAATCATGTAAAATGGTGTACACATAAGTAGACACTGGTATCTTTCAATGAGTCCTTCTTCATAAAGATTGGAGCTTTCAGGAGTGAGCAACAACCTTTCCAATTTGACAGATCTTGGAGATGATGATGCAAGGAAATAGAAGAAGAACAAAAATTATTGATCTAACCTATTGTACAACTTCACTTGAGTCTTTAAATAGAATCTTTGAGTCTTTCACGCCTTCCTTACAATGGATTTGAACTCGAATAACTCATATAATTTGGTTGTTGGATCAAAATATCTTTTCCTATAATCTAGGAAAGTGAGAATCAAGATTGAAATTTGATTTTGGTAGTTGATTTACTACCAACGTTGAAACTTGTGGTTTTTTTAATTTCTCACATTTATTCTTTGACAATAATAAAGTTGTAAAGATTTATGATCTTTGGCATAGATAAAGAGTCCTTATAAGAGACCATGAGTGATCATGAACCTTTACAAGAGTAGAAATTCTCAAAGAGAACACTATAGCTTTCTTCATAAGTGAATTTATGCCTAGAATAAAACCTTCTCAAACATGGTGAAGGCTATTTTGAGGGGAGAAATCTAGCATTTAGATAATCCGGTTGATTTGTATAGTCCATATTGAGAGTAAATTGTACTAGTAGTCATCCTATCGATTGTTCGAATCTAAACCTATGAACAATGGCTGCAAGCACCAATAATTTAAAGATCTTCACCCAAGGGGACTTGTTTTGTTTTTGCAACACAAAATTTAAATTAAAGGGACTTGTTTTTTTGGTTAAACAAAATTTAAATTAAAAAGCTGCACCCAAAGTAATTTGTTGCCAAGCAATGTTCTTTTTTTTTTATTAAGAGGAATACAAGCGATATTCTTTTTTTGTTAAGAGAAAATATAAGAAATATACCTTTTTTTAAAGAAAAACATACTTAAAGAACAAATGTAAAAGCGGAGGGCATAATACCATGGACCTAGTATTCCAAGCAAAGGAAAGGTTAGACTCCGGAAGCATCCCAATCAAAGGGTTGGTAAGCGATATTCTTCTACGCTGTTTTGCTTTCGAAGAAAGAGAAGATGAGATGCTTTTAATATTCTTCTACTGTGTTTTGCTTTCGAAGAAAGACAAGATGAGATGACCCAAATTCTCCTACTTGTTTTCGCATCTTTTACACCTTGGCGGTCCTACTTACGTGGCGATCATCTTATGGATGCTTCTCCAAAGAGAAATATATTTCTTCCTTTCAATGAGAGGATGTAATATTTTGACTCGTTCATAGTTCTCATAGTTTATTTTCTAGAAAAAGATTTTCCTTTCTCTATTTTCAATTCTTCCCTTTATTTATAAAAAATATATTGAGTTGAACACGGATTAGAACCAATAAAGTGTTGCAAAATAGATGCATTGTTACGGCCTGCACAGGAAACGGACATGGACTCCGGGTTTGGACGCAGACTGCCGACCTCAAGGTGAGCAAGTCTGGATGCACATCTCTAAACTCAAGACGATTATGAACATACTGAGTATGGTGTATCTCGCAGACTGAGTTAGGCTGGCGGTCAAACTCTAGTTCGGCGTTATGAGCAAAAGCATGACAAACTTTGGCATAGACTCGAGGAACTCTCCTCCCGTTCATGTCTTACAGTCTCTCCTGTTGTCCGTCTAACGTGAAGCGCTGGCAGGTAGACGATGTTGAAGGTAACCTCTTGGCTATGGCATCGTCCATTATGGCTTGGAGCTCGTGCTCAAGCTTCTTGTATCACCTCGTTTCTGGCATTGACGGCTCCTTTCAAATGCTAGTTCTATTTGTTTGTATTCTGGATCTGCTCATTATTCATGCAACTCAACGACCTTATTGACTGTTCACAATCAATTTCTTGACTTCAAGAATGCACAGCTATTTCAACCAGCCGTCATGCAACCGAAGGCTCCAACTTTGATCTTGTCGGCGGTGGAAATGTTGCTCACTCAAACTAATGACACTTCAATCCCGCACTTGTAAGCTCTCAATCATGGTTTGCACCCTATCATCTGCACAAACTCGGTAAACCTAAATCTAGAAGCCAGAAAGAAGTGACATTCTCATTCCTTAGATATTCTCTTACATAATTTGTTACGAGAACATCATGTACTCCGACAGCAATATTTAATTACGTGTACAAAAGGTCGATAGATTGTTAGCTATATTTGTGAAAGGGATTATAGGGTGTGAATTTACGAGGAATTCAACTGTGATTTCGACCAGTAGTTTGCATCTATCCGAGAGAGATGGCTGTCGAGATTGATAAAATCTAGAGATGATTCGGGGATACGGATTCGAGTAGGGATTATGCATATCAGGCAACGACTAGTTACGGTAAAGAATTAACAAAGCAATGAGAAAATGAAAGACGGACGCAAGATATTTATGAAGAATGATTGACAGATGCGAGTTTCAGAGACAGTGCTACGGGATCATCCCGGAAGTGATCGAGGACGTTGCACTTTCAGGGAAAACAATTGGTGATGGAGCCTGGAGGTCTCTGAGAAAATATGCAAGTTAAGTTTGCTTTTACAATGGAACATTGTTTTCTCTTCCAGATCTACTCGCTGACGCGTACAGGCAGCGATACGTTACTAATCTGCCATGATTACTGGATAGGGATGTCCCCGACTGCCCCCGCCCTCCTCAACCTCGCAGGGCCCCGTGCCCCCGTCCCTTCTGACTTGACAGACTCCGTAGTCGCACCTACGTAGCCGACATTTGCGGTAAAGTGATCCTTGGTGGTAAAAATAGCATCTCCAATGTCGAAAGGACATAGCTGGAATTAAACCATGCTTCCATATAACGGAATCCAACTCGGCATGGATCAATATGAAGGAACGGGAAGCTCTCTCTCTCTCCCTCTCTCTGTCTGTGTCTCACATTAGCATCCATCTTTATGCCAAATCTGTCCTCTAAAACTTTTCATGATTTTTTCTCTTGTACTATAAAGTTGCAACTTGATCCCACTATGGAAACCTACATCATGCTTGTGAATTGAAAACATCACCCATACCGACGTAGGATTTATTGGATCCCTCTATGAGCATAAAGTTCTCATATATGATTCGTGGACTTGTCTTCCAGCACAGATATCTATTCTGTATACCTTTTGGTTTCTTCACGAAGATCGAATCGGCCACGCTTATTTTTCAAGGCATACAAAAGGATGCCCTTGGACCATTGCCATCATCTTTAGTACTCAGTCTCATCGTTGTTTCCCTTTTTCAAGTATATTAATCACCACGTCTTTACTGCTAACAGTGAAAGTCTTTTACCTCATAGCTTTCTCAAAGACAAGCAAAACAAAGTTTAATAAGATTCTTTATCTACTTCAGATTCCTTTGAAAATACTGCGCAAAGGTCATGCAGTCATGTGCTGTAACCATCAATCACTGAGCCGCTAAAAGACCTTCGAACATCGGTATGTATTAGTAACTTTATGTGGAAAAATTATAGGTATATCCGGATGGGATGTATAAACATGTGTTTATATCATATAAATGTAAGTCATGCTTTTCTTTGACGTTCTTATGAACTCTGCAGAAGCATCTGCACGAAAGAAGTGTATGCATTCAGCATACATGTATACATCTAGAAAGTAATGCAATACTTTGTTTGATGTATACACACTACACTACAAAGTGCACTTCATGTGTGTCGCGCCTACAAAATTGTCCGACATTTCGAAGTTAACGGTTTGTATCTTAGAAGGAAAAACACAAACAACCGCAAAGCTTGTTTGCACATATGACGGTCGTCCATGGCATCCTGAATGACGTTTATTATTTCAAGGATGCTGCATGTATTTTTTGTCACTAAGGAGATCACGAAAACGTAAAAGCCAGACATTTCCTCGCGCGACTGAAGACCTAAACCGTAGAAATCCGAGGGCCACCTCAGCTTCTGACCTCCGTGCCTTGTCATTGCTCAAACGGCATTACAAGTTCGCTAAAGAAATTATAGATATATATTGGCACACATACGTGCACATGCATACATATAAACATATGCACACGCGAGCATGAACACACATACAAAATCATACATAGACCCATGAATCAAAGTCAATAACTACATATACACAAACATGAATGTACGTACATACATATATGCATATGCGAATAGACACATATATGTGTATAGAAGCATATAAACACACTCAAACGTATATACACACACACTCTCTCACGCGCGCATATATATATATATATATATATATATATATATATATATATATATATATATATATATATATATATATATATATATATATATATATATATATATATATATATATATACGTGACAAAATCACTTGTATATACCTAAAATTACTTAAGTAAGTTATACATATGGACGAACATCGACACTTAGAGATAGATACATCCATACAAATGGTGACATGCAAATACATACTTTCATAGTAGATACCCATACAAACACGCGCGCATACATACATACTACAACGCAAACACACACACACACATACATATATATATATATATATATATATATATATATATATATATATATATATATATATATATATATATATATATATATATATATATATATATATATAGAGATCTATTTAATTATTTTACAAAAATGTTTGCAAGATTTTTTGCAATAGTCCTCCATGGGTACTTGAACGACATTTATTACTTGATGGATGCTACGTAGGCAACACAATAAGTAACCACTACAAGACATTTGGGGATGTTGCAACACACATAAAAAAAAGGATTGTCCCATAAGCGAACATTAGCGTTGCTTATGCGACTGTAGTTAAGTTGCCTTACTAGCAACATTGCGTTTCAGTGATGCTAATAATGATCGTGGTAAACGTTGTATAACACAAAAGCATTGTATAATAGATGTTATCTATAAGACAAAAAAATCGATTTTTCTCAACATATTTGTGTTAGGATCATTCTAACAAAGGGAGAGAGATAGAGAGAGAGAGATCTATTTAAGTATTTCACAAAAGTATTTGCAAGCTTTTTTTCATATTCAATAGTCCTCCATGGTTACCTGAACGACATTTATTACTTGATGGATGCTACATAAGCAACACAAAAAGTAACCACTACAAGACACTTGGGGATGTTGCGATGTGCATAAAAAAGGGACTATCCGATAACCAAAGGTTAGTGTTGCTTATGCGACTATAATTAAATTACATTACTATCATCGTTGCATTTCAGCGATGTTGATAGTGATGGTGGTAAACTTTTAATAACACAAAAGTCTTGTATAATAGATGCTATCTATAAGATGAAAAAAACCATTTTTCTTAGCACATTTGTGTTAGGATCATTTGAACAAGAGAGAGAGAGAGGGGGAGGAGGAGAGATAGAGACACAGAGAGAGAGAGAGAGAGAAAGAGACAGAGAGAGATAGATATATATATAGAGAGAGAGAGAGCCAAAGACGAACACACAAGAGGCAAGAACGTCTTGAGAGAGAGAGAGATAGAAAGAGAGAGGTATCTATACCAACAAACATACACACGCATATATAAATACACACATGGATACACACGCATATGCATACATATATACATACAGATACATACATACATACACATTTTCATACACACACATACACACACTCATACACATATACACAC